>JAABKK020042379.1:0-11559 GCA_011634745.2 Catotricha subobsoleta | reverse complement strand
GTTCGATCCATAAAATATCACTACATTATTTTTCCAAATAAGAGATTTTTCTGTTCAATTGGAGTGTTTCGTAGTGACAATCCATAGGGTTTAGCACCGTTCGCTGTCTATGGTAAGAAATATGAGAGTGCGTTCGATACATAGGAAATTACTATATTATTTTTCCAAATAAGAGATTGTTCTGTTCAATTGGAGTGTTTCATAGTGAAATAGAATCAGAGGGCATTCGCCCCATAGGGTTTAGTACCATTTGCTGTCTATGGTAGAAATATGAATCCATCTCACTATGAAACGGCGCGGCTAAAGACTGATTTTTCACCGATTGAACAGAAAATTAATTTATTTGGAAAAAAAATATAGAGTTTTTCTATGGATCGAACGGAACGCACTCTATAGTTTTGGTTTTTGAATAAAAAGTCCTAAATGATAGAAATTTGAAAATACCGAAATTATTAAATGTGTTTTTTTTGTTTTGTTTCTTTATCAAAACTGAGCACGGGATTTTTATTTGGAAATTTTTCTTCCACAAGAATTATTTTGGGAAAAATGACATCAAACCGAAAAAGTGCAGCAATTAAAAAAAAAAAATGTATAATTTCGATACAAACATTTTGTGGTTTGCTCTATTCTGAATTTCAAATCAATTTCGAAGTGAAATAATTTATTCGATGATTTCTTCGATGATTTCTTCGATAGTTAAGTTCAAATAAACACATACAAAATGTAATTAACTTGTTCTCAGTGTTTTTCGTTTTTTTCGGAATTAATATAAATACATATATATATATTTTTTTTATAAAATTAAACTCACACAATGCCGTTTACTCTTTTAATTAGATTCGTTTTTTTTCTACTTCTTTCTATTCTTTTACTTTTTGTTTTAAACTACACACCATACACACAAACGCGCGCGCGCAAACCACTAGTTTTTCTATCGTTTATATTTTATTGTTGGTGTTGTTGTTCTCTGTTGAACCATTTATACGCACTCTGCATATAATTCAATAAATATAATTCACAATACACGTCTTCTTGGTTAGACTTGCTAACCGTCTCTGATTTAGACCACCACATTTCAAGCACACAGGTAAAATTCATATCTATTATTATTTTAATATATATATTATATAATAATATATTCCCATAAGCCCCACCTAAATTATTCTTGTACAAACTAAACATACACAGCAGCGCAACTAGTGACTAAATGTGTAGAAATAGAAAATATAGGTAAAATCTTACCTTTTTTTATTCTATGCTTAACCGAAATTATTACATTCATAATCATGTCAAACTCGCTATATATGAGTAAATATACGCGTACTCGTACGTATATATTATAATATAATCAGATTTTATGTTTTTATAGTTTTTTTCTTGTCTGTAGAAACGAACTACGTCGTAAATTAAAATTAAATGTAATATGTTTCGTAATTTTGATATTGATATTGATATAAATAGAGTTAAATATATATCGTAGGTGTTTTTATGCTACATTAAGTTATAAATGATATAATTTTTGTTTTTGTTTTTCGTTTTCTATACTTTTCTTTCTTCTGGTCAACTGATTTCATGCCTAATTTTTAATGTGACTAAACATCGCACTATGAAAACAAACAATGTATAAAATAAACAAAAAAAAAAGAAGAAAAATACATCATTTGGTTGGTTGGATGGTTGGTAAAAGCTATAATACTTATTGTATGTCATTTATTTACAAAGGTAAACCGCAAATATTAATAACACGTGTGTAACAATATATAGAGGTAATTATATGTTATTATTGTGGTCAATTCGCATTGAATGTGCGCAGCTCGTTCACTTATGCAATTTAAAAAAAAAAAGAAAAAAAATGTTGATTAATGCTGTCGAATTGTTTTATTTTTTGTTTGTATTTCATCACAAACTAATGATACATATTTTTGAAGGTAGGTAATTGTGAAAGAACATCATATGTAATGATTTATGGAAAATATGTGTGTCAGTTTTTATGCAAAACTTGAAATTTGTGTGTGGCAGAGATATGCAAATTACTTGTAAGGAATAAATGTAATATTTGCTAATTGACTCAATTCGGTAATCTTTAAAATGCTAGAAAATTTTCTTTTCTTCTTTTTCGGCTGATATATATTAGAAAATATAGTTTTTCTTCAAAGAAAACAGCCGGACCGATACGGGTTTTGTCTATTTTACCAGTTCGCCTCTCAATTTTAATCGTCCGGAACCAACACTCGCTAATAACACTTTTACAGATTTTCTAATGACCTATTTTTCTAACTTATCTTCTTACATTTGTTACTATGTGGCGCTAGTACTAGGGACTACAGATTTTGACGGTAAAATCAGTTAAAAGTGAAAAAAATTAAAGGAAATAAAAGTAATTGTTTTATTAAGACGTATGTAGACGTATATGTCGGTATAATAAATGCAATAAATTTAGTCAAAATGTAATTTAATATAAAGTTTAATATTTTATTTAATCTATTTAATTTGATATGCATAGAAAAACGTATAGAGTTGTTAAGTTAGGCCGACATCTAGCGGCCACATTCATTATTTATACCTCTGAGTTTAGAAAAATTCGACCATTTTTCTATAAATCACACTAGAAATGTAATTTGATTTTTTACAAGTGGATGGCGTCCTATGAAAAAATGTGAAATAAAAAATAATCTCAGAGGTAATTTAACAACTCTATACAACTGTGAAAGTGTAATATTGAGTGTTCAAAATAGTGGTTTTTCTTCTTGACGTTATTTTTCGATATTCGCTGTATATAATTTATGTTAAATTTTGTTCGAAATGATTTAAATATATTTTTAAAATATATTTAAATATATTTTTAAAATAAAGTTTGTACACTGAGAGAAATGGATTGGATTTGGATCTATCATCCGCGCGGGTTACTATATACAGATACACGCATGTTAAAAGATATGATTAACTCTCTCTATGCATTCATTTGTATTTGAGTTAGATCTACCCTCCACGGGTTTAGTTATACACTCAGAAAGGTTGAAAACTATATGCTTAACTCTCTTTTTGTAATTGTACTAAAAGAGTGGCAACTATTCTATATATTACATATCGATGGCTTAATGTCAATATGACCTGTCTGGTAAGCGATTTTGATCCTTATTGTATAGTGCACATAGGTCGTAAAATCGCTTACCAAGAAAATTGCAGATATACCATATTGACATCGATATACATAATTATTTACATACATAAAAAATATTTTAGCCAACATTTTTTTTAACATTTATATTAATAGTTTTCTACATTCGAGGCCAATAAATGTTAAAGTGAGAAATTCAAGATATGGACTTTTATACCGAGTGCAAGTTATTTTTTCAAGCAAAATTTCTACGAAATGGATGCATTAATTGTAAAATCCCAAAAAATACATTAAAGTTTATTGCTGAGCTCGAACCATTTCTTTTTCGATTTTATGGAAAATTAATGAAATGTGAGGATTTATGCATCTGACTTATGATGGATAACCGAACGATTTTATTATTGACATAACCACAGCATCTAAAATTTCTCTATTTAGTTAAATCAAACTAAAAAAATAGAAAAATATATATTGCATTATTTTACAAATGAATTATAAAAGCTAGTGAAACGCAACCAATAAAAATTATATTGTGAAATATAGAGAAAGAATGAAGCCTTTATAAGTACTTATGTATAAATAAAAAATATCCGAGATATTTTGCAATTGTTCGACAGATTGTAGATGAATTTATTTTCCAAACAATGGAAATGAAGCTTTTTTAAAGCTCAATTTATGTTATAATAGAGACAGCTGCAAACAAAAAAATTAAAATATAGAATTAAATTTAAAAAAAGCAGTTGCATGGAAAAGATATTCTACTACAGCACAAAGTTCATCATACATTTTATTGTTATTGGTTATATGTATATTTCGCAGTGCTTAAGTTTATATGATAATAATGTGCCTTGCGCTGTTTCTATTTATCTATAGGTTAGCAATAAACGAGACCATTCTTGTATGAATCTCTTCAAATAATACAATTTCAGAATTTCCATTTAATTTAATATTCAAACAATAGATGCGATCCTTTCGCTGTTTCGCTTTCAATTCAAAATAATAACAATCTCTATGTCGATATATTTTCATTCATCAAGCGAATAATAGCTTTTTGAATTGAATTTTTTGTGTTTTGTGTTTTCTATAGATACAAAAAATGAATAAAAATAGAATATTTAGCTTCAATCCATTCATGTATGAACAAATAATGCTATTAATTTCTATGCAAGAGAATATCTAAATTTAATTTGAAAGAGTATTAGTTGCATAAAAACTTATTTTTGTACAATTTGAAAATGATAAAAATTAAATGGTTTTCAATGAAAATATTGGTTCCGCCAATGCAATTCAAAACTAGAGGTTTATAATGCCGATAAGTAATATTTCCAAATAAATTGAAGCAGTTTTTTTTTTTTGGCATTCAGAAAAACTTGAATAAAAAAATAATAATCATATGTTGATTCTATTGGTTTGAATCTAATTGATTGAATGATTGTAACAAAATTGCGGTAGCTCTGTGTTATACTTTTTCCAATTCAATTACTCTACATTACATGAAAATTGCAAAAACTCATAATTAATAAAACAAAATGGACACGTCAATCCAATAGGCGAGGTGTTATAACCCCCAAAGTCATAACCCCCAAATGGAAAAAGTCATAACCCCCTTAATTCCCTTTTTTTTGGGTTGTAACCAGAGGTGCGCACGCTTTGGATTTGTGCCAGGGGGGCATTTGCTAAACATTTTTTTTTTTTTTCTTTAGCCAGTAAATTATCGTCGACGATTGCAAAACCGCCTCAAAAAACAAAAAAAAAGGCTTACCCTTAGCTGACTTTTGAGAAAGTGAAAAAAGATACTATTTTCTCCAAATTATAGTCGACGATTGCAAAATCGATCTCACAAAAAAAAAACTCAAAACTCGGGGGAGGGGTGGTAATACCCATTTTTAGGGTGTTAACTCCCAAAAAACTGTTTTGGGGATTAAAACCAATTAGGGTAAATCGAACTTTTTCCCATTGTTTTCGGAGTTGAATTTTGTCTTCTGATTCACGTGCTCAAAGGATTTTGAAAATAAATTGCGATGTTCAAAGTGCTGTAGCGACCCACAAGGTAGAACCTCGTGGCACTTTTTTTCAACCTCGAAAATTTTTTTTAATCTCGGGATTCATATTGTATGTATTACAATAATTCACTGAATCCCACCCAAATCCCACCGAATTCCACTAAATCCCACCGATAGAAATATGCTGCAGCAAATAAAGTACATACAGCGCCTGTCCGCTTAGGTATTCTATTATTATTCGTGTTTAAAATTACCACTATAAAAGAGAGACAAGGAAAAAGTCACAAATTTTAATGTACATCCTAGTACTAGATGTCAAACCTATGCATATATTCTGAAGAAAGCACACACACTCACACTAACGATTATAAAGTAGGCAAATTTATGTACAGTGTACAATTGTAGCGTACGTACAGGCCGGTTTCCTGTTATTGTGTAAAAATTCTCTTCCACATTTATTCTGAAAGCTGTGGTGTAACCTGCTAAAAAATACCAATAATAATAAAATATTCTAAATTCGATAAATACAAAAAATAATCTTTAAAACTATGTGGTGTTTAAAAAACACACCGCAAATTACATGAAAAGATATATTGAGCCAAACCTAGCACAAGATGACGTAACAACATCGAAAAAGATTTAATAATACTTTGGTTACGAGACTGGAAAACCAGTACCCTCCCCTATACAGGATGACGAGGAATTGTGATCGAGACCAAAACTCAGCTATGTTTTTAAAACTACATATGATGATGATGATGATGACGATGATACACATTCAGGGAAAGCGAATTAAGAAAATCATTCCATATTTGGAACTGGAAATATAAAATGTATTCTCCATTTTTCTTTGCGTGCTAATATAATTACATTTCATTAACTTAATTTCTCGATACGCCCTAATTTATACCGCATTATTACAACAAATCCATTGCATCAACAACACTATTCGTTTTTATTTTATATTTATGGCTAAAATTATTAACTATATAAACTAAATATAAATATGTATGGAAACATATTCTACAAATAAACACTTTCCACTAAGTATGTGTGAGTTTTAATGTGCAAAAATATCATAAAGTTTCATAACTATGTAAGTATTGAATATTCTATTTTTACAATGAAAAACTATACGTGGATGTTTATGCGTTTTTACAAAAAAGAAAATATTTTCATCTTTTATAGTGGCTAAAATATCGAAAGTAAATTAATTATTAATAAAGCATAATGTGTAACAAATATATATATATATATATTTGGTCAAGACTCCGATATGTCACGTTACACTCACACGCATATTTTGGCCAATATATCTTGAAAAAAACTATAGAATCCTAAAAAATTTCTGATCGCACAATGTGAAGATCCCCATGGTCTACATTTCGTACATACAAAAGTTATTTTGTAACTCTGATGGTTTCGGAGCTATAAGCGTTTAAAACCTTCAAATTCAGTTCGTAAATTTTGTAACGTGATAGACACTTTTAACCGCTTATAACTCCGAAACCATCCGAGATACAAAAAAAAAACTTTGTTTGTACGAAATGTAGGCCTTGGGGATCTTCATATTATGCGATCAGAAAATGATTAGGATTTTATGGTTTTTTTTTTTCAAGATATTGGCCAAAGTATGCGAATGAGTGTAATATGACAGATCGGACGGAGCCTTCAGCATATAGAGGTAATATTCAATTTTCGGGTCGTGAAAATAGTGCAAATCAGAGAGGTGCGCATATATGGTATTCCCAAAACGGCAAAAACATATTTTTATTTATGGTATAAAATGTTACCAACTAAAAAAATTGATATGAAAATATATACCAAAGTTAGTTTAATTTTTTTACTATATTCCGTGGCGCTAAAACATATTCTCATTAAAAGTGTCATCACCAGGCTTACATAAAATACATAATGTCACATAATGGTGAAAATCACCGAAATTTCTGTTCACTGATACACCTTTTAAAAAAAAAATCCCCTCCAAATTACAAATTATGTGTTTACTGCGACAATTACAAATATCAAATATTCACATAATGTAACATTTTCTTACCATTAGATTTAGATTTAGATTTATGGGGCTATGAGACGCATTTCTACACTTTATAGCAGATAGTGAGTCGAGACTAAGATGGTCAACTTATGATCTTACCATATGGCTATTGAGCTTGGTAATAGAATTTAACATAATGTAAAAGTGATATCAACATTTTACTTCATGGATATCATAAGATAGAAGATACTTTAAATTGTTTCAGATGAGGGAATTGATTTCAAGTTCCATAAATATAACTTCTGAAATTTGGATATAGATAGAGAGTTAATAGAATAATGGAATTTTTTTAATGCCTAAAGTTGCAAATTAGTATTGTTGGATTAAACATTAAACATGTTATGTCTTCTGTTAAGATTTCCTTGAAGAAATTCCGTTCTACAGAACATTAATGAACTCCATCAGCCATATTACTTTTACATTGAAATACATTGCTTTACATAGATTTTTGGGAATACCATGCACACATCTGATGCAAATGCAAAGATTAAATTCATAACATAAAAAGAAAACGTAGAGTATATTACAGGTAAATAGTAAACAGCAAACCGCAAATGGCATATCTTTTAAGTCATCTAATCACAGATTATCTATTATATTGAACGCTTTGAATAGAAATTAAATACATTGAGAAAGTTTACACACCTAGTGTACAGTCTAAAGTTGTACTTGTATTCTCAAATTTTCCATATATTTGTTTTTTTTTTAGCCATTTATCAATAAATGCGTAAAATAAACAAAAATACAATTTTACTTATTCACAAATACACTAAAAATTATTCATGAAATAGAAATACTCACTCCAATATTTATCAGAAAATATTTTTTTCGTTTAACATTGATCTTGAACTTGATATTACGATTTTCCAGTAAAACATTTACTGTATGTGACATATGTAAAATGTAAAGTACAAAATTAGCCCAACACAGAGAACCAAAAAGGTTTATTTCCAATTTTATACTCCGCATATCGTAACCCTTTTATGCTATAGTTCTCAAAACGTTTTAAAATCAGTAAAATATAAGGCATCCTTTGCGTATCCCTATCCAGGCAATTTTTGTTCATAGAAAAAGTGTTTTCGCTCCGCTCTAATGCGAAGCCATGCATCGATCATATAGATATAGATAAAGTCCACCATTCAGTGTAGTTTTAACACCAGGGCAAGAGAGGTGAGCGAATAATTGAGGGTCAATATTTGGAGAAATGGTATTTTTTACCATTTTTCCAAAAGTCAACGAGGATTTTGTCGTGCAAAGTTAGTACGTGAGAACCTTTTTGGATTTTTTTTCCCATACTGGTCCGATGCGGAAGCAATGTTTAAAAATTTCAGCTGTCTCTAGCATCGTAGAGCAATGGTTAAAAATTTGGTTAAAATATGTTTTTGCTCTCCAAGTTTTTTAAACTTTATAATGTATTTACATTTACAATATTTATTTACAATTTAAGAAAAGTTCATTTCAATAAAATACATTTTTTGTTGTTGTTGTAAATTAACGGCAGCAAATTTAAAATAATGTTTACTAAGTTCAATAGCTTAGATAAAATCTTAATATAGTTACTAAATTTAATTTTTAATGTGCTCATGTATACGTATCAGCATGTAAACTATTTGAGAAAGGCACAACTTCAATAATGAATGGATTACTTTCTTTTGGTTTTGCTTTCGAAACATAATCTTTTCCACCTAAATTCAAATAAATCAGTTTTGCCATTTCTTCGATCACCGTGAATGTCACCAATACAGTTGTATCATCATCATGATTAATTCCATTCGATTTTCTCGGCAGAGAATCAAACAAATGATATACCGTTTTTTTAGACCTAGAATCTGTTTCTTTCATTATCGCAAATGTATTTTCCATGGCAATAAATAAACCAGGGTCATTATATTTGAAAAAATCGTTTAGCGCATAGATTATCACGTTAAATTGAATGTTTAAATATTTTTTTCGTCTCTCGTGAATAATGTTTGTATGGCATAATTGTTTATTCCACGTTAAGCTTGGAGCAGTTTGGTCCACCGTTATCAAATCACTGTTCATTATTCCTTTATATTTCATCAGGGCAAAGATAGAGTTTAGATAATAGTCATCGCCTAAGCTTAATATATTATTTAAATCTGTCGATTTCCATTTGCTGGGCGCTTTTGCTTTGGCCATACATAAACTCACAATTGCATTCGGTATGCATTGAACGCCCTTAGATAACTCACTGAAAAATACATTTTCAGAACTTTGTATGAGTGAACCACGAACGATATTTTGTATATACAATTCGGATGGTATATTGGATTGAATTATTGGTTCTTTAATATCAGACTGTCGATGGGGAACTTGAATTGGTATATTGAAATTATTTACTGGTTCAGTGTAAGCTTTATTTTCCGTGGCTAAATATGGCTCTCTTTTCGAACGTGATCTTAATAAATAGGCACTTTGTTCATCTTCCCCATCATCATCAACATCCTCAACATATGGCTTTGGAAAAGCATTTCTACTTTTTGTGGGTGCATTCGGTGCATTTATTGTACCAGTACTTTTTTGTTTTATGAAAACTCTCTTAGCTGAAGGTAAAACTACTGATGGATAATCTTTTCTATAATTAGTTTTTCTTTGTGATGTGCTTGAACTTGATGCGATTAGTGGATCATTATTTGCAGTATATGATTTTGGAGAATATGTATTAATTTTATTTGTCGTTGTCAACTGTGGTTGAATTATTGGCTTACTGTTGTCACTAAAATGTTGTAGAGTAAAACTTCCTGGAAAATAGTTTTCTGCAATAAAATCAACACCAAATCGTTGCATTGGAACAATGTATGAATCTTTCGTATTGAGTGACCTTGCAAAGATATTAATTGCTTCACTATAGTCGTCGAAATAACTTTTTTGAGATGATTCCTTATTTTCTCGGAGAATACGGTAATTAACAGCTTGTTTAACAACAGCACACAGTTCATTGTCTGTGATTATTACGAAAACGTGGACAAAATTTTGGACTAATGTATCCAAACCATGCGATGGCGGTGGACAGAGGGCTGAAAAATAAAATTGTTGGCTGTTAATTATCAATGTTTGAAATTAATTTGAACTATTCTTTATAATTTTACCGTGAATATTTTTTATTGTTTTGACCTTTGTTGAAGCTGAAATTTTGCCACCGATAATTGCTCCTACACCATGTCCAACCACAGTGATTTCAATACCACTAGTGCCAGCTTCAACCTTTTGAAATAGAATTTCAAAAGCTTTTTTACATTTAGCAACAATGCCATTAACATAACTGGAAATAGTGTATTGGTATGAATGTTGAGAATATATTCCCCATTCGACAAGAATCACATATTTTTTACCATTCTCGGATAAATCTATGGACATTTTTTTTTTTCAAAAATTAAACCGTTTTTACATAATGCTTAAACTAAGTACAAAAAAGCAATAAAAAAAAAGAAAATATTGTACCTTTTGCTATTTGCATCCATGACGATGATCTATCGAACGATGTTATTATTTTATCAATCGCAAAAATTTTATCACAATTAATCATACAATCCATCCAGCCATGTATCATAATAATAACGTCACTCTGTTTTGCATTTAAGTCTCTGGTGAGATCAATTGGTTCAAAATGATCCTTTAATTCGTTCGAATTATATTTCGGAACATATTTATAAAATTTTATATCTAATTTATCACGAGCTAGTATTGGACTTCTATCAAAATTGATATTTGGAAATAAATCTTTGCATATTTTTTCCATGGGATGTTGTACGACTGTAGGTCGATTCTTTCCTGCTATCACCATCGAAACTATATTAAAATGGAAACAATTTTGATGAGTGCCATAAAAATAGAACTCGTTATCAAAGAAGAAAAATTCATTCTTACCAAGTGAATATTGTACAAATCCGAATATCAAAAATCTCATAATAAAATCATTTTCCGGCTTCATATTATTCTTAATTATTAATTATTCATTTAATAATTCTTAAAATTTGTTTACCAACTTAACAATATGTGAAGGCGTACTAATAGATGCTGTACATTCAAATACAGTCGACCGAATACCACTGACTGGATCCTATTGAACCCATTAGTAGTTACAATTTAAAATGTATTAGTATGTTGTTTTCATATTTTAGTTTTCTATAGCCAACGTTATCCGAAAATGTGTTACGTGTGTAATACGTTTAAACAAATACATAAGTTTATTATTACATATTCTCTTTTTTTATTCTGTTTGGTTAGAGGGTGGGTATTTTATTTTTCTTTTTACAAAGTTTCTTACATCAAAAGTGCATATAAGGCGCTGTTCATATATTACGTAATGCTCTAATGGGGGGGAAGGGGTTTGTTAAAGTGTTACGCCGAGTTATGTTGGG
>JAABKK020042368.1:0-13038 GCA_011634745.2 Catotricha subobsoleta | reverse complement strand
TTCATTTTCCTTTAAAAATTTCACTGTAATTAAAATATATTTCTAAATAAAAAATGTCAGTTGCTGTAAAATTTTAAAAATTGAATCTCACAAAAAAATAATATGTTAAAACGAAAATTTGATGAATAAAATTGAAATTGAATTGAACATATATTATATGAAGGGCTCAGAGCCAAAGGTGACCAAAGTTTTGGAGTATATTTTTTTGCATTAAATTTTTTTTGTTAGTGGTCAGAGAGGAATATGATGTATGGGAAAAAAATTCATCTCTTAAGAAAAATGGGGGTCAATAATGGATCAATTTTCTGTGAGACCCCCCATTTCAAAGTTATATCATTTTCGAGATGTTTACTTTATAATCTACCCGGGTAATGGAGAAAGAGTGTATCTCATAGAAAATATATTAGGATTGGCTTCTTATTGAAAACAGAAAAACCATGAACAATTTTACGCACCTCCCTAATTTGAAGAAAAATGTGGCATGTACTGTAGGTGGATTTTTTTTTTATCGAGTTTTCGAATTTCTATAGCGTTGGGGCTAATATTTGTTCATTTTGGAAAAAAAAACATGCGCGCAATTATTATACAATTCTCCCGCTCCGAACCCCTTTAGGAGTTACGGGGTGATTTGTGAGAAAAGATCGATATTCGAGTTTGACTGTGAATAAGCACGGCAAAACCTCGATCAATCGAGAAATATTTGCTGCAGCCCGATAGAAATTCGAAAACTTGTTAAAAAAAAACCCACTATAATGTACTATTTCTGAATATAATTCTTTAGCGTATATTTCTGATTATTTAATAAAAACCTAACAGAGAGGAAGAAAAGGAGTGTTAATAAAGTGAGTAATTTAATCAATCTACTAAAAACGCACTTCATTTTTTTCTGAACATTAGCATTTTATTCAATAACTCAATAAAAAAAAATTTCAGTTTGTTTTGGCATATTGACTAAGACCATTGATGACTTCACAAATTATCTGCAAACCATTGGCTTTGGAACCGGGACACATACAAATTTTGAACTAAATGATTTACATAGAAAATTAATTGGTCGAGATCAATAAACGGCTCTTTTAATTTACCATTTATATTTTATTTATTTAAATTTTTTTTTTTTTTAAACACGTCCACATATTGTGAAATAAAAACCATTTGTAACTATAATTTCGTTTAGGTAATTAATATTCAGAAAGTTGAATGAAAAATTCAGTAAAATAGTATTCATAAATTCGTAAAAAATAAACAAAAAATTTATAATCCATATTTTAATTTCAAAATTCAAGAATAGATCTACGATTAGATCTTAGTTCGTAATGTAAACAATAAAATAAGAAAAACCTGATCTTTGTAAATCCATGGGCTTTATTTCTATTATTTACTCTACTGTTAATCCTAATATACAATGACTGAGTGTAGTGAAAACTTTGTGAAAACCCATATAAGAAATTTCATTTATCACAGCTTTATATGACATTTTACATTTTTTGTATGGGTTTTCAATTCACTCAGTCGTAACATATTGAGCATAATGTTTTTATACTTAAATTATTGAATGATGACAATGTTACTAACATTTACCAAAATTAAATTATAGCTTCGAACCGTTTTTAGTTTATTTTTATTTTGTAAATGGTTTGTTGTAGAAAATAGATTTTGTTGCGCATTTTAGGCATTATCATAATAATTATTATTTCAGAATACTATTCTCGATGAAGCAGCACATAAAGAGCTAAAACTCCAAGTATCGCATACTAAAATAAAGAAAGATATAAAAAATATATACTTTTAATTAGTAGGTAAGTAATTTGAATTTCAAGTGTTGAAACTTACTTTAAAATTTGGATACTCATTCATGTATATCGTAATCATTCCGACAAATGGTAAGACACCGCGTGCTCTTCCAACAATGTCGCTTTTTGTAAGCCACAATTGCCCTGGTGCATATAAGCCTCTGTCATCCACTGAATTATTATCACCTTTCGTTAAGAACTTAACAGTTCCATTGTTTCTAACATAAAATAAAAAATTACAATTAGAAATGAATATATTCTGACGTGATAATACTAATCGAAATTACAAGTTCAGAAAATGTTTACATACTTCTCGTGTAATTTAAGAACTCTATGTACGATTGGAATGTCTCGACCCTCAACTTTGAATACAACAATTTCACCAACACGAACTGGTTCTTCACGAAAATTGGTTAAAAATAATAAATCGCCTCTGTGAAATGCTGGCTCCATACTTCCACTTAAAACAACAACAATTGGAGATTCGCTACCTGTCACCACCATAAGACCTTTCCAAATCATTAATGCAGACGATACAATCATACCAAAACTAAGAAATTGATATAAATGCTGAAATGAAATGAAATACATTTAGCATGCATACATAATAAATTGAAAATAATGATAATAATAATTTGGTATAGTCTAAAAATCGACATTTTAAATTCGTTTAAGTAAATAAATTAAGGTTAGAATATTCTAACAAAATGTATTCTATTCAAAACATACTTGACGTTTATCCATTCGCTGAACATCTTTAAATAACCCATCAAGACTAAATTGCGTAAATAGTCCCATTTTTAATCAAAGTTTATTCAATTAAATTAAACGAAATTGAATTAGAAGTGCCACGACCGGTCGATTGTTTCCTATTTGCTTTGCTGACGAAAAACTACCTATGCTTGGTATTTTCACAAATATCCACGTCAGGAATTAATATGACAGAACAAGCCATACACACAGTGCTATATTCGAAAATAACAAAAAAAATAACCGCGAATCATTTTTACTGTAGTAATGTTTATGGTGTTACCATTTCTTGAATTACCATTAGATAATCTTTCGATAAGTTGATCTGTCATTTCAAAGTTTATTTTTAATAGGTTATTAAAAGTAAACAATGCATTGCATATATATAAATTTTTAATAAACAACAACGCACATATTATATTTTAATATAATATATAGAGTTTGTAAGGGCATATTGCCTATATTGTCTATAGTCTCTGTATAAAACCATAGTTGAGTCAACGGTGTTGTAAATTTGTTACTCCTCTCCATTTTCCATTGCTTTTGCTCGGCTAAGCTTATCTTTTCTTGTATTTTCTAAACAACAATGGCTTTTTTAAGGATTTTCTGATATTAAGAAATAAAAACTGTTATACAATTGCGATATTTTTCAAATAAATCTCAATGGAAACAATGGAAAAATGGAAAATGGAGATTAGTAAACAACACAGTTGACTCAACTATGGTTTTATACGGAGACTATAATATTGTCTACAAAACATTTTACTTAGCAACGGACTATTGTTTGTTAGATAAGTACATCGTAGTCCTTTTTATTCAAATTCTAGATGGTTCTATTTTACTGTAAAATCGGTAATTTTTCAATAAATATAATTTAATTCAAAAAGAACAAAAAATCTGTGTAAGACAATGTCGGAGTTGGTAGACAATGAAGAGAAATTTCAGTTGGAATTGTTGTGTAAAAACATACAGAGTCCTGAAAAACTGATAAGACAAAATGCATTGAAGCAATTACTGGAAATATCTGCAAACGAACCACGAAACAATTACAATGGCCGAGAACTTTTTGATTTAATATATTTACATATATTTAAGTGTTATGCGGATAAATTTGAGACATGTCGTTCATTGGCTGCATCAATTATTAACAATTTGCTCAATACATCCGATGCAAATGATTATTATTTGGGATATGTTATACCAGTATTAAAACGTCGTATTGGACAAAAAGAAATTATTGAAGATAGCGAAGAAATGCGATTACAATTAATTGAACAACTTTTTGTGATTGTGGAAAAATTTCAATGTAATGAAGAAAGTGGTGATCGTTTAATGAAATCATACAACGATATCATTGATATATTATTAAAAACATTGACTGATCCTTATGCGGCTGTTCAACGTCAATGTTGCGAAGTAATAAAATTATTATCAACAGCGACACCAAGTTTTTATGCGAAAGCTGAATTATTAATACGACCATTAATTCCACTTTTAAGTCATCGACAATCAGCCAGTAGGATTATAGCTATAGAAACATTAGGTGAATATCGGTTAATTTGTACCATTTCACATATTTCTTATTTTTTTTTTTTTGTATATAGGAATCGTTTGTTTACATATTACAAATAAAGATGACGGAATTGTTAAAATAATCGTTTCTATTTCACCATTATTAATGGATCCAATGCCTTATGTACGTCGTGAGTGTGGTCGTGTTGGCTGTTTATGGTTATTGAAGTTACGAGATCGATATTCATTTTTTGAACGTATTTTGCCATTAATCCTTTGCTGGTAAATAATTCAATTGAATATATCTACAAAATATATTTTCAACAAGGTAATCTATATTGTATTGTAATGTAATAAATAATAAAATGTTTCAGCCTTAAAGATGAAACACCCGAAATTCGTGAAGAAATATCCGAAAAATTCATTCAATGCGGCAATAAATATTATGAAGAAAATGAGAATGAACTTCAGAAGTTAACTCTAATTGATGACGATTTACCTACAGCGCTATATTTCACAGCTATTTCACAAAAACGACCAACACTTGGCTGCCGGGCATTGATACAACGAAGTTTACGCATGATAAATATTGTTTTAATGGAAATGCAAGATTGGAAAGATGATGTTCGTCTGCATTCATTAAAATTATTATGGCAATTTGTTTTGCATGCGGAAAAAGCATTTACATGTAAATTTATCGAAGTATTTCCAATATTGGCGAAATGTTGTCAAGACGACGACCAAACTGTCGTGATTGAAGCTGAACGTGTTTGCAAATTAATGGGAATGTTATTAGATTATGATGCATGGTTTGAGCATGCAATTCAAATATTAGATACAACAACATCATTGGGTGTTTTACGATGTTTTAGTGCATTGTTTAATGGGGCCGATGGAAATGCTAAATCTAAAGATATTGAAAAGATTTTATCGATTTTGGCAAAACCAGCAATTTGTCATAATTTGAAAAATGATTATCAAAAAACTTTATTAAATTTAACAGAAAAAATTGTTTATATTTATTTAGAAAAATGTGTATCAAATACATCACTCGATAGACCATTAGATTTTAAAATCAAAGCATTAAATATTAACAACGATGCTGATAATCATAATAAATCTGAAACTTCATCATCTCTTTCAAAACAGGAACAATATATCTTTGAAATTTTAATAAAGATTATTGCTCTGGCCGAAAGAAACGATAGTGATAATATGCAAGAGCATGGAAAAACTATTTTAATCAAATTTTCAAAATCGCCATTACATTTACCAAAATTGTATGGTAAATATATGAAAAATCTGATTAATTCAATTGAAGATTTAGATTGTGAACATTCTGAACGCTCGGAACGCATTCTTATATTACATGGTTGCATTTGGTTATGCGGTTTTCAAGCTGAATATTTGGATTCCATGAAACATGCCATTAAATTGGTGTTAACGCACAGCACAGTAAATGCAAAAATTAAAATATTAGGGGCTATTTCGGTTGTAAGTTTATTATAAGGTAATCAGCTTTACGAGAGTAATGTTTAAAAGATAATTAATTTTGCAGGCCATGCTGAATTGGACAAAAACAGTCAATAAACCACATAATGAAAGTGTTGCATTGCTACGTGAATTTATTACATATATTATTGAACCATGTTTAATATGGCGGGCTGGACGAAATGCTAAATCAATTCGAACCATGGCCACACAAGCATTATGTTCAATGGGTGAAGGTGCGCCAGCTGAATCATATGAAATTTATCCCCTATTGATCACACATTTTATTGGCCTTATTGAAGATAATAATGCTATTACACGTGCATATACACTTCGGTGTTTACTCAAATGTGGTCCAATTAAATATGATGAAGTAAAATCATTAGCTATGAGTACGCATTATTACATTATTATTAAATTAAAGAAATTTTGTTGTAGGCTATTTTATCACATTAGAAATACGTTATATTTCCTTCTTTTTTTTCGCGCAGGTATTTTAGCTCGTTTAGACGATCCTAGTGCTGATGTACGTTCAATAGCTACTGAATGCATTTCTCATCTAAATTACAGTAAAGAATCGGGCGATTTTGATGTCTCGAATTTCGAAGTTATAATTAAGCATATTATTTCAACGCTACTTTTGCACTTAGATGATCCAGAAATAAAACTAAGACCAGTTTTATTAGGTAGTATATTCATAGATGATGATTTAGATTATTAAAAAATAAAAGCCAATCTAAATATCCTTAAATTTATAACAGATTCAATAACGAAGATTGCAAGATTGCATCCGACCATATTTTTAAATGAAGTACAAAATTTGCCAAATTCGTTTCCATATAATGAGGAAATTGCTGAGATTAAAAAACAATTATTATAATATATGTAATAGCAGATGAATAAAGGCACAAAATATGTAAAATATTTTATACTGATTAAAAAACACTATTATTTTAATAAAATAGAAATTTTCCCAAAATAATAAGCAGTTTAATTACACATCATTTGTATCATTACGAACACAGTTTTTATTTAATACTTAATAGAACAATTGATTTCTATTTTCATGCAGCAGTTAGGTAACCACAAAAATATTCAGAATTTATAATTTCCTATCAAATTTATTTCTGTAATTTAGCTATCACCGTCATCATCATCGGATTCTTGCTTCTTTTGTTTTGTGTTTTTCTTATTATTATTTTGATTCACATTCGGACCGTGATATCGTTTCAAATGCTTTGTGAGGCTACTGTGCGAAGAATACCTTTTATTACAATCATTTATGTTGCAAGAGTATGGCTTTTGTCCAGTATGAGAACGCATATGGGATATAACATCACTGGAACGTTTAAATCTTCGTTCACACACCAAACAGAAATAATTTTTTGCATCGACATGAATCCGACGATGTCTTGCTAAATCACTTGATTTTGAAAAGCTACGGGCGCACGTCTCGCATACATGTGGCCGAATTTTTAAATGAATTCGCATATGCATGTCTAAATGATATTTTCGGGTAAATCGATTCTTACAAATATCACAAGAGAAATTTTTTAGGCCGGTATGGGTGTTACGATGTTGTCGAAGTGTACAATTTTTTGAAAAAATTAGACCACATTCTTCACACATCAGAGATAAATTGGATGCTGGCTTTTTCTTTTGTTTTACTGGTGATAGATTCGGTGATGGCGTTTTCTTTCTATTTCTTTTATTAACTTTTAATATTTGTGATTTTTTAATGGTTTTTGATGTTTGTTGAATTTTTGAAATATCATCAAGATTAGATGTTAAATCGCCTTCATATAATTCATTTGATATAATTAAATTATCCTGTTCATCAGAGCACTTTGATATTTTTTCCCAATTCTCTGACATACTTGTGCTACATTTTTCTATTTTAATTATATCATTTTCCCTCTGAATTTCTATTATTTTAGCGCTGTTGCCATTGCTAGCATTAAATAATCGGTTTAATGTGCGGTCAGTTCCTTCACATTTTTTTTTGAAGTTATAAAATAATGCTAAATTCGACCGGCACTCTTCACATATTTTTTTTGGTAAGTAATCACCTTCTGTTATCTAAAAATAATTAAAAGTTGAAACCGTCAAATGTCAAATAAATTAAAGAAAAATCAATAAGAATTTATTTGTGTTTGAACCATACCTGTATATTAGCGACAGTCATTGCTAGTTGATAATATTGAATGACATTCATATAAATAGAAAATATTGTTACTTCAGCATCAGTTTCATTTTTACAATCAATAAATTCTAAACACAAGCGACACACATTTTCTAAATTTGTAGCCAATGCCTGTAATGCCAAAGGATTATCATTCGATGCATCCATAGCAAAGTATCTATGTTATTGGAATCGGTTACACCTTCAAAATAATTAATTCAACTCAGAATGTTTGAAAATAAGCAAATGTCAGTATTGTTTTTTCTTTTTGTTTATAAAAAGATAAGAAAAAAATATTTGTATTATAAAACACAGCTCTCCAAAATGTCAAAAACATGTTTTTATTTTCAATTAACTGTCATGTGAGTAAGTTCAAAGAAAAAGTGATAGAATAGACCTATATGAGTTGGCCACTTCGTTGAATAATACGTACTTTTTCAATAATATTGACTCTAACTTCGGAATTATGTGAATTACTGTTTTGGTATATTCAGTAAACTAGTGCCTCTTGAATAGCTCTACAACCAATCTGAACATTCCAAAGCCATCCCTCTTATAATTTGGCTCCCAGAAAGGGTCGGTCCGGTAATCACCGAATAATTTTTTTCGGTTTTTCAGTCAACCGGCCCAGCTCTGCATTGTATTCAAATGTTGAAATTTTTATATTTGAAATTTATATACTCTTTAAAATCGAAGAAAAAATTCCAATATTGTGACGTCACACGGGGGGAGGGGGTAAGAACGTGTGACGTTGAGGGAGGTGGTATAAAAATGAAAAAAACGCGTGACATAATAAGCGAACGATCCCTAATTTATATTCTGAAACTATGGTACTACTAAGCCTAAAAGATATGCTCTTCAATTTTTCAAAATGTGTTTCACTTGCGCCATACGTCATCGATCACCAAAATAAATATTGTTTCTCTTTCAAACACATTGAATGGATATATGAATTATATGAAAATGCCGCTTATTTAATTTTGATTAAATAAAATAAATATTTCCCATGGTGGTGGAATTATTAAAAAAATTTGTGAATAAATATTATTATTTCTAATCGTTATAAAAATAAGAAGGCATTGATTTGCTTAGTTTTATATTTTTAAATTCTATTTTTAAATATCTAATTCACTCATTTTGGTGTATTTTACAAATAACATTCGTGATGAAAATAGACCAAAATATTATCACTTGTCAATGAGATTTTATTATTTGTATTCTAGTAGGGATTTTATTATTGCAAAAATTACTGTGACTTTTATGCAAAATGTCAAGAATTTATCATTACACGTTCAAAAAACAAGTAAACAAATGTATAAAAAAAAAAAAATATTGAATAAAAGTAAAAGTTTACAATAAATTAGAAATTGTTATAAATATTTCAAGTCGAGTTTTGAAGGTATGTTAATAAAAAAATAATATACACATTTTGTAAAAAGGCAATAATTTATTAATTAAATATAAAAAGAGCTTTCCCTTTCGTTCGTCATTTTGTTTTTATTTAAATATTTATTCTGTTTATGTTCAATTTAGCGTGCATTTAATTTAATCCAAAAGTTGGGTGGTGTTTGAATAAGGCCGGTTGATGTGTCATTCACATCAGGAACTTTCAAACCATCTGGAGCACTTACTGTAAAATTTTGAAATAATGCCGCAATAAATAAAAATAGAATATTTCTTGCAAACGTTTCACCAGCACAAAGTCTTTTGCCAGCTCCAAACGGTAAAGAATGATCTTTCTTCAATGATAATTTACCAGATTCGTCTAAAAATCGTTCTGGCTCAAAGCGTTCAGGATGATCCCATTTTTGTTCGTCTTTGCTCAATGCATATAATGACGAAATTATAAAAGTACCCTGAAATTTGTTATCCACCATAATTATCAATAATTTACTCTTTGACTGTGTGAATTTTTTTTCACTCGCACTCATGCATATATAATTCTCTTAATTTTTTGAAATATCTGTATATAATAATATATCTATTTATTATTATTTTTGTATTTGTTACTAACTTAATTTTAAGGCTAAAATTGAATTAATTCAAAAAAAAAAATCAATACAAAAATATCAATAAAAATGATATATTATTATGTAGTGGTTTTCACTAATGATGTTAAAAACAATACAAAAAAAATAAAATAAAATATATCTATATTTACTTTTGGAATATCGTAGCCCAAAAATTCAGTATCATTCAATGCTGTATGCGGAAGTCCGGGTGGCACTAGTGTTTCATGTCGCATTATTTCACGCAAAGTTGCTTCAGTATATGGCAAACTATAAATAGAAATGACGATAAAGATTTCGATTGCTTTAATTTTGAAATTTAAGAAATAAATTTATACTTTATTCGATCATCCAAAGTTGGTAGTTGTCCTTGTCCAATGACCTGGTCGATTTCATTTTGGATTTTTATTTGAATTTCGGGTTGAATACATACGCGTTGAATTAGAAATGCAACGGTTACAGATAATGCAGTTAGTGGTGGAAATGAAAAATCTACACAAGTTAATATCAGTTGCTCATCTGTAATATGAAAATGTTAAATCAGTATATCGTAATTTTACATTCTTTAATGTTTACAAGAAAATGATGAAATTGTATTATCGTTGTCTTCTGCCTCCTTCATTTTTTTATAATACATATCAATAAAATTACGTTCATGGTTTTCGTCATACGTTTCCAAATGCTTATCAACTAAATTCTGAAATAGAAAATAAGTTTAAAAAAAATATTATTATTAATAATTCGTTATTTTATATTTTACCTTAAAAAATTCATACAATTGTCTAGATGAATCATCAATATGTTTAAGGCCGGACATTTCTGGAAATAATTTACCAATCCAAGTAACCATACTAAATAATTTTCCAAAACCATCTGCATTCCGTTGAAATTTAAGGCCTGATTCAGCAACCCTGTGTTTTCGTGAGTTAAATTCAGAATTAATAAATAGATTTAGAAATTGCTTTTTAATTTTCTTACTGGAATAATGTGTCTAATTCTGATCTCGGTAATCTCTCATTAAATAAAACTCCTAGAAATGAATTAGCAAAGAATGGGCTGAGTCCCAATGGAAGTTGTATATTTCCGTCTCTCATATATTTCTGAAGAAAAAATACATATTTAAAACAGAAAAGCTTTAAGTAATGTTATGAAACATTTAAAAAGAAAAATAAATAAATTACGTTTTCATGCGGAAACTTTGGACCATATCTTATCATATCAATAAAATTTGTTAATTCATCTTGTATATCGATTTCCAGTGATTGGAATCGTCGTCCAAATCCAAAATCTCTTAAATACCGTAGAGCAAAGCGCCTCTGTTCATGCCATAGATCTCCCTCAGTAAAAAAAATGCCTGTGAATCACAAATAAATATAAGTAAGTACCTAATAACTACTTAATAATCCACCAAATAAAATAGAAATATCCAAGAGAGAACTGAGTCGAGATTTTTCAATTCGTTTAATAATTATTAAATGCTAAATTTTTTTTATTTTAAAAAAATTTGAGATAGTATTATGAATATTGCAACTGTTTGCGAATTTATATGTTCAAAAGTCAATAGTATAATTACTGCTATCCAACTAAAAAAAAAAATTATAATACTTTCACTACTATCACTTTTACTACTATCACAGCCAGACCTGTGCCGTATTTAACTAAATATTACCAGAAATACCAAAATATCCGTAAATAAATTTATTTATTTTTTTGAAAGTATCTACAATTTAAATAACAGATATTTTCTATGCCATTTTCATTTCATATCGTTATCTAGTTAATTGTTGACTCATTTTATATTATCTTATCTTATTTACGTTATCTATAAATAAACAATAGATATTAATTTATTTATTTATTCATTTATTTATTTATTGTTTATATGTATATTATTTATACTGCTACAATGGTGCAAAATTAAATAAATATTTAGTATCTATAGATCGATTGTATGAAAACTTTTTCCACTACGAACGCTGTCAGCGCTGATTGCAATTTCAGAACTATTTGTATGGGGAAGAGAAGTTTTCTTTAAATTTAAATTAAATTATAAAATTGGTAATAATTAAATTATGCACGTTTTGTTAAGTTAATAGATCTACACCTCTGTATATTGTTTTATTAGTCTAAAATTTACCAATATGTAATTCATACCTCTTAAATTTCTATCCGGATCTCTCACTCTTGCTAGTACTATATCAGGTTTACCATCAAATTGACGATAAAATAATGATTCTTTTACTTTATTTGCATCATTTAAAATGATTGTTGGTGTATTACCCAAATACAAACCAACAATATTTGATTTATAAAATTTACAAATTGTATCAGCCGCTTTGTGTAAATGCTTTCGATTTAGTAGTAACATAAACAGATAACTGCCAAAAATTGGTACTCTCGGTGGTCCTGCGTTGATAAAAAATATAAGTACGCTATCAATTAATTTGCTTAACTTTTGGAAATAACATTAAACTTAGGAATCATGATTTTATTTTTTTTCAATGTTAATTATAGATTTTTAAGATTTTTAAGATTAATAATCATGATTTTATTTTTTTTCAATGTTAATTATAAATTTTTAAGATTAATACGTCCATCACGCATGATCAAAGTTATTGAACACTGGTGGTAATTTTTTCAGTGAGTTTTAATATTATGCTAATTTTATCACTTTATTTTAATTTATTTTAAAATTAAAAAATGCTTAAATTAAAAAAAAAAAAAAACATTCAGCAACAATGGTTATATTATCAAATGAGAATCTTTGGTACAGGTACATTGTAAATTTGTACATATCGCCTGGCTCCACGCGCATAAATGACTCATTAAAAAATCCAAAAACAAAGAGCTCTTATCCAAATTTCATATTTCATAACCACAAAAAAATACACTTCTCAAAATTCAGTAATAATTCGCTCTAATAACAAATAATAATAAGAGTTTTTTTAGTTCGAAAATTTTAATAATATTAATTAGAGCGATTTTCAGATATGAAAATTTGGTAAGGGTGATTTCCAAAAAAAAAAATTTAATTAGACTTCTGTTTTTGGATTTTCAAATAAGAGTCATTTTCTCATGAAGCCAGCGATATATATAATTATTTGAAATCACTAGTTTTCTTACCTGGTGGAAAATTTGGCGGCCTATAAGTCATATATTTATACATTTGATAAATGAATAAATTAAAAATAAATATAATTAAAACTATTGAAATCATTTTGAATCACAAAAAAAAAATATTATAAATTATTAATGCACTATAGTAAGGTTAAACAATAAAACAATAAAACAATAAAACAAT
>JAABKK020042357.1:0-13041 GCA_011634745.2 Catotricha subobsoleta | reverse complement strand
GAATTATTAAACGGTGCCATGTATACTCCTTCTGTCAAGATGTTGACAACATGAAGATAACCTAAAAACTGGTCTATGTATCTTTTGTCTAAGGTGCTAAGCCATTTGACCGCTAAATCGAAAACGAGTCAAACCATTTTGTGCATAGTTCCAAAATGTGACAAACCATTTTGATTCTTTATTCTGAACAAATGTATCATTCTTTCTACTCCATATATATAATTATGTTATAAATATTAGAAAACAAATATTGGAAAACAAAATAAGCAATAAATTTAATTTAATTTCAACTGCTTTTTATTTTAATCTCCCTTGCAAATTATTATAACAACATTTAAATGTGGTTTGTCACCAAATGGAATGACGCGCATAAATGGTTTGTCACGTTTTAAAAATGACAGTCACATTTTGGAATTAGTGGTCAAATGGTTTGACTCGTTTTTGATTTAGTGGTCAAATGGTTTAGCACGTATTGGCAGAACACCGACGATATTTGGTGTGACATAATAAGCGAACGATCCCTAAAGAGAGAAAAATAGAAAAACCTTAGCTCGAAATAACTAAAAAAAAAAAAGAAAACGTCTATGCTCTTCAGTCAACGACATTTCGCCAAGAAAATCATGACATACCTAAGTAATAATAATATGTATATAAATAAGTATTTATGCCTTGATAAATTATATGATTAATAAATAATAAATGACAATCATACCAAAATAAATAAACAAACAAAGAATGTTTACAATTTTTTATTAAATGTAGAGAACAGTTTAAAAATGTGTACTAATTTAAAAAATAAATGTCCAAATTGTGGAGAACTGATTAATCCAACAAAAAACCGAATAATCGTTGAACTATGTGGTCATAGTAAATGTAGATTTTGCTTTATCAACGAAGTAAATGGTTGTTCTTTATGCAATCAAGATAAATTATTTCGGATAAATGCCAACAGTATTTTCAATAATCATGATACTGAGAGATTTGAAGTGAAATCAAATAAAGTTGATGTGATTGGGTTAGCATCACCAATACATACCGTAGTTAACGAAGCAACTACTACTGAGCGAAGCAAATATACCATCAGCAACGATGAAAGTGCCAGTGACACAGAAAGTTATACAAACGATTTACGAATTGATACCGATACAAATGTTTCATCAGATTCTTTTAGAAATAATACCAAAAATGAATTCGATGATGGAAGACATTTTAAACTCATGGAAATGCCAGTTGATTTGAAGAATTTTAACAAAACCATAACAAATAATAAAAAAGTAGAAATTTTAGAGAATGTGCTAATTGTTTCCAAGACTGAAAATAGAATAGAATCAATACGATCACCACCGCCACTTGTTAAAATCTCAAATAAAAATGTAGTTAAAACTTTAAAAACAACAATTAAAACACACAAAAAACGAAACGCTCGATTAATAATTGATAATCATATTGTTCCTTATGATTTGACAAAAACTTTTCCTTACATTCAAGTTAACTTAGTCAATAATGCAACGTCATACACATGCCTATTATGTAAGAAAGATTTCAAACGTAGAAATAATCAAAAGTATCATTTAAATTGTAATGAGAAATTAAGCGAAATGTTAAGTAGTGACATCACAAAAAATCATATAATTGACGATTTATATTCATGCACGCAATGCGATAAACAATATTTAAGAGAAATAAGTCTGAAGAAACACATGCGGAAACATAAAAGTAATGATAACAAAATTTTATTTTCAGATTTTATTTAACTATATTTATTAATATTCGATTTTTGTAACATTTCAGATGAATATAATTTTTTATGTGGACAATGTGATCAAAAGTTTTTATACAAAGAGCAGCTTAAATTACATGAGAATAAACATAAAAATATTTATCACAAATGCCAAGATTGTGGGAAAGCTTTTTTAGTAAAATCAAATCTCACCAAACACATGGTTATTCATACAGGTTCGAAGCGATTTGTAAAAAATATTAACAGGAATTTTAATATGTTTTCTTTTCTTTTCTTTTTTAAGGAATAAAGCCATTTAAATGTAAAATTTGTAATAACGCATTTAATCGAAATAGTGCCTTAAAAACACATATGGCGATTCATACAAAAGATAGAAAATATCAATGTGATTGCTGCAGAAAATCATTTATTGATCAACGTAGTTTAGATCGTCATTCCAAAATACATATTAATGATGGTGAGACTAGATTTTTTGCTTTTTTGTTTTTTTTTTATAGTTTGTAAATGAATTTCTTTTTGCAGAAACTGATTTTTATAAATGCACCTTGTGTTCGGTGCGATGTGGACGAAAAGATAATATTCAAAGGCATATCCGAAATATACATTCGCAGGAAAATTTGAAAGAAGTTATGAACATAATATTAAAAAATTATGCTAAGAAATCTAGTTATTCTAAAAAAATCACAAATCACACGGAGGAGAAGCACTTAAAAAGAGACACCACAAAAATTAGTTCTGATATGCGAGATAATTTCAATACTTCCGTGCCTGTAATTAATATTGGACCACAGCTTATTGAGCCAACTAAAATATTTAACAGCAATGATACCAGATATTTAGAAAATAATATGACATCAGTAATAAAATTTATCGGCAAGAGTGCTATCACAAATGTAAATGATATGAAATCGAATGAAGCTGCGAAAACAGCAGAAATAACATTACAACCAGATATTGGTGTAATTGTTTCCAATAATCAGATGGATGAAAGGACGACTGAAACAGAAGAATCAGCACAGAATGCACTGAATACCGAATTTGAAGAAGAAAATAATCAACTAAATAATCATTTTGCTTATAAACCACTGACATTAGATTCACCACCGCCAATTCCAATTGAACCATTAAATTTACAACGAATTCAATCCAATTCACATATTAATGTTTATCGTCAATTATTGTCACCCTATTTAAAATCTACATCAAAACTAAAAACAATATCTTCTGCTTCCAATGTTAACGATAGTAGCTGTCATAATTTATCAATGAAAATGGATTCATTACTTTCGAGAAATAATCAAATCGTAGACAATAAGATTAATAAACCACCACCAAAGAAAATGCATGATCATGATCAATATGATATAATATATTAACTGAATAAAATATAAACTACCACAAGATGAATATGAGCTTCCGATTAGCAGGTAGCAGTTGCAATGAATAATATTAACAAAGTTGAAATTGTCTGCGATCGCATTTTTTTTTTTTTAAAATGCGATGAAAAATTCGTTATTTATTTAATTATTTTTATTTATAAATTAGAAAAAACATGCAACAAACATCGTGGAGAAGTCATGTAATTTATTTTCTATCCGATGTGTTAGCTAAAATTTATAGAATTGGTTATTATTACTAGGCAGTTAGGGCAAATGGCGTGAACGTAAGCGTAGACGTTAACAGGAACGTAGAAGTGTCATGGAAAAACAATGTAATTCGAGGAAAATAAGCGAAGTTTGACCATACCATTTTTATAAATTACGTTAGTTGTATTTAACGTGACTTTATAGTCAAACTCTGCTTATTTTATGTCGAATTTAATTATTTATTTAAACTTCTACGTTCACGCCATTTGCCCTAACTGCCTATTGTTATAAGTTTTGCGTTCTACTAAACGGTTCAAATTTATTTCATATATTCAGTTTTTTCGAATTCGAAGATTGCAATAAATACTTTTTTCATTTTTTAAATTCGTTAAATTTTAAATAATACCGCTATTTAATCTATATTAGTGCATGAAATAAAGGAAAGTGGTTTTTTTTTTTTTAACCAACCAATGATATTGGCCATTTTAGTTACTACACGCATGTTGAACTAACAGTTTAAAATAAAAAACTATACACATTTAATTTTTTATGTAAAATCCTATAAGATATATAAATAAAATATAATTATTTTATAATTTTACTTTTCTTTTTTTACCCCCAAAAATCAGTTTAGTTTATATTTTTAACCTTTCGTTTTCTTTTTTTGTTTTCTATGCAATATTATATAAACAAAACTCTTTCAACTTGCTGAACACAAAAAAGAACATTTTTTTTTAAGCCGATCAAAGTGTTTAAAAAAAATTCCGCATCTTTTGGTATCTCGATCGAAAAAATCCGTTTACATGCATCCGAGAAAAAAAAAAACAAAAAAAAATTATCAAACCAAAATTAGCAGAATTTCTCAAAAATGAAGTAAAACAAAACAAAATAACTGACTGAATCGGAACTTGAAATTTTAGTAATTTTTAATTTTAATATTAACTACCATAAATTATTTTTTTTTAATCAGTTTGATACTAATACCAATTTATCGGAAGCAAAATCTATATATATTTTCTGCGTCTAATGATTATTCAATGATCAAAATTCGTTGCATAATTCAGAGATATATGCAAAAGAAAAAACCAGATCCAAAACTATGTGCGTTTTTCTTTTGCATGAAAGCAAAATGAAGCAAAAAAAGATATTTAGAATTTGTAACTTTATTAATTCAGTTTCAATAATTACAAAATTTAAGATCAAATCAACTGCTGATATCCAAAATTATATATATTATATATATATATTTTTTTTGTTCTCAGTAAATTTTAGGCAAGTAATTTATTTGGTAAAAATATTTAATAAAAAATTAAAAAAATATATATTAACTTAGCTGCAAAAGAATTTCACTGCACTTAACGTTCTACCCTACTGGAAAATTTTGGTTTACTTTTTGTATACCTTGGAGGGCAGTTATTGGAACAAATTGTATACTTTCCAAAGTATACTCTTCAAAAAATACTTTATATGGTATACTTCATATACCTTACAAGATATTTATTATATATACCTTGCAAGGTATATAGGGTATACCAAATAAAGTATTTTTTGCAAAAAAAAGTGTATGCCTTTGAAGGTATAGTTTTAATTATACAAAAGTATACCTCGTAGGGTATAGATATACAATTTGTTCCAAAAACGACCTTCCATGGTATACAAAAAGTAAACCAAAATTCCACTAAGGTAGATATTTCTTAAATAAAGTTTTTTTAAGTCATGAGAATAAATATTAATTATTATTGCATTAAGGAATAATTTATCTGAAAGCCGAATATTTAACACTTCCCCGACTTTCATAAATTAAGAAAAAAAAAAAAAAAACATCAAGGCAAGAGAAAACAATTTTTTAATTGATTTCTACGATGTAATCGACAGTAATTACATTAATAATATAAATAATATGCAAATAATTTTTTAAATCATAAATATATCCTAATTCAAATATATTAATTTAAGCTCTTCATTTAAAATAAATTATAATTATGCTACACGGAACTTAAATCTATGCCTAATTGTAATGGGTCAATAGGGGAACAATATAAATGGAAAAAAAAATTTAAAATTAAATTAAAACTATTTGAACTTAACAATTAACAGCAACCAAATTAACTTAATTAGAATTTAAAAGTGTTTTCTTTTTTAATGTGGAATGAAAAATGTATTGCATAAATTGAATAGTGAAAAAGATGACCACTAAATTAACTAAAATGTTTTCGAGTGACGAAGACTCCAATTTTTTGTTTTATTTTTTTATTCTTTGGAGCCCAGTTATAATTAGTTCATTTTATTGCTTGCCATTTACTTGTTAAATAAATAAATCAAATTAAATTTAATTGAAATGTACTATTACACTATAGTAATATAAATTATATATATATAGTAGAAAATTAAGTAAATATAGGATTTTAATAATTACATCTGAAATAATAAATTATAATATGATATATTAATCGATTAATTATAATTAAAATTTATTATATACTTGAAATCACAATGTTTTGTTTTGTTTTGTTTATATTTTTCATTATAAGTATAATGTTTCGTTTTTCTTTTTCTATTTCTTTTATTTTTTCTTTCTACATTTTATGTTTCTTGTTTTCGTTTTCGGTTGAAAGTAAACTATATTATATTAAATCAGACTTGAATATATTCTCCTGCGTCTGAACTATCATTATTGGTTAGTATTGATGAAGTGCTACTACTTTTATCACTTTTATCACTTCCATTGCCACCACCACCATTGTTTTGTGAATGCTTAATTGGATCTGGACTTGTGCCCTTTTCATTATGCAAACGTTCATACGGATTTTCTTTGTCTTTAACATTAAGATAACGAACGGATTCATAATTTGGATCTGATTCGCTGCCAGTTAATGATTCATAATTACTAGTCAATTGACTTAAATCATTATTTGAACGAATGCTATTATAACCGATTTGTGTATCGGAACTATTTCCACCACCGTCACTTGACGTTGACGGTGACGTTAATGTTTTTGTATTTTCTGATATACTTGAATATTCAGATGTTTGCATTATTTTATTAATTGTAGTTGTTGTATGCAACGATAATGATGGTGACACTAATACTTGTACTTCGGGTATTGTTGAATAATTGTATTGGTGATTATTTGGACATTCGTGGTTCACTAAAATCACTGACGTTTCACTTGGTATACTGGAATAAACATCTTCATCAACAATTATATTATTGTTTAAATAATTTCGTTTCTTCGATTCCGATATACTTGCATAGTCATGATTTATTGTTGTGGACGGATTATTAGTGATTTTTGTTTTATTATCAATGATACTATAGCCCGCTTTATCTTCGGATGTATTATTTAAAATCGTACAATAACCTGGATTGTCATCGTCCGTAATAACGTTTTTAATTGTTTTAATACTACTGTATCCATCGTTCGCATCAACTTTCGATTTGTCCCAAACCTTTGCGTAGTGGTCACTGGAATGGTCAGAATTAGCTGGCCGAAGAACTTCATAATTTGGATCATAATCTGAATTTGGTTTACGTGTATTGCTGGCATCAACTTGAATAACAGTTTCATATCCCGGGTCATTAGTTAAGATTGATTGATCTGGAAGGCTTTCATAGCCTGGTTCTGAATTTGCACCATAATTGTTACTGTATTTATTCAGCTCATGGAATGTGTCCAATGAATTTTGTGCAACTTTTTGTATGACATGTGCTAATATTCCTGGAAAATATTATTTAATAAAGTTTAAGCAATTTTGTTTTGGTTTTATTTGGTTTTTTTTTTTAAGCATTTTGTTTATTCGAGGGTTAATTTAACTTGTAAACGAATCCAGATTTGCGTTTAAGGGTAAATTTAAAAGTATTAGTTTTATTTAATATTTAAGCGGACAGGATTATTGGTAATATTTTAAGTTTGTTAATATAATTCTTATTACTAACACACACCTGGTGGTGCTGATGCTCTGCTTATGTTCTGTACCTTAGACACTGAGCGAGTATCACCTTTATCATCTTTATCACCAGGTATTGTTTCATAGCCTGGATCTTTTTGATCGTACGTAGAATTACTGCTACGCGTTCTTCTTTTATCAATTGTTTCATAATCATTGTCAACAATAGGTTGTATGGAGCTATTACTACTTTTGCCAGGTGAAATATGCAATGATTTACTCAGTGTTTCTGGTAAATTTATATCACGGGCTATATCTGGATCGGATGTAAATACACTTTTTCTATCACTACTGGAACTAAATTGATGCTGTTGATTATCATTTAATGATTTTCGATAAGGCACCGGTGATGTATTTTGTGATGGAGCATTTGATAATTTGTTTTTTTTCATCACTTTTGCGTACATTCCTTCTAAGTCTTTGGACGAATTATTTTTTTTACGTGGTTCATCGTCACCACCACTTTTATCCGATAAACGTATAACACTAGTATTCATTACGTTTCTACCAATATCAGCTACAATATTTAGATTTTCACGTGACACATGTCGACTAGTGGCTGGATTAATAGCACTATTTATATTAACGACATGACACTCAATAACTGATGTAGCCGAATTTCGGCCGGATGGAATAGAACTGGAATTCGTTAAATTGGAATTGCTTAAGTAATGATGAGAATTTTTTGGTGTAGGTGGAAGTGGTGAGTTAGCTTGACGTTTTTCAGGTTTTGGTGATCCGAGATTACCAACGGAGCTTGTACAACTTGACGATGATGCTGTGAAAAAAATAATAATTAGTTGTAAAATTAAACTGTATAAAATAAATAAAGAGAAAGAATGAAATAAAAGAAAATCATCATACCTTGTCTAGAATGTACAGATTTTAGAATATCTACTGGTACAGGTGTAGGCTGGTCATCTATATATGAGTTGCTGATAACACTGTGTCGTGGAGATGAAATGGTTGTAATTATAGGATTTATTGGTGGTGTGTGTCCTTGTGTTGGTGTTATGGGCACTGAGGTTAATAATGGAAGTACAACATTTTCATTTATTTGTTGCATCGAACTGGGTGTTGTATTAATTTCAACAGCAATAGTGAGAGGATTTACGGGAGGTTGAATTTGAGCATACGTTTCTGAACCACTTGTATATAAGTCAGCTTGATTATTTGGATCATCAATAGCGGCATACATTTCATCTAATTATTATAAATAAAATCAAATATAAAAATAGATACGATTCTTAACTACTTAACTGAGCACAGTTGAATATTTAATAAACTTTACCGGAATCATCAGAAACCGTAGCATAATGTGAATCAGTCATGTCTCTTCGTCTTGCTTGAGCATTTTGTTTATTTGTTTGAGCTATAATATTTGCTAAAGGTTCTCTAACACTTATACTTGTGTACCCCTCTGAAAAGTAATAATTCAAATTTTAGTTTATTTTCATTCTTTTAAACAAAAAAGGATGAAACATTTTCATAAATACTTGAAGAATCTTGTGAATCACCACTAAAATGTTGTTGTGGTTGTACAATTGGTGGTGTCATGTATGGCAATTCCTGACTAGCAGACACACGACCAGCAATAGCTGATGCTGCAGGAATTATCTTCAGGAAAATATATTTTGGTTATGCTAAACTAATTTTATATTATATTATATTTTATCAAACCTGTTGTTGATGACCATCAACCGCATCAAGTAAACTTTGATGAGAGCCGCGCCTTGATATCGAAATTCCATCGTTTCCATTGTTATCATTAGTCGTCTGACTTGTCGATTGATTACCCGCTATAAGAGATGATGCATTTGAACATCCACTAGCTTTCAGTTGAGCATATGGATGTTCAGCTGGTCGAACTTTATCGTAAGCATGCGGTGGAGATCGAACCCGTGCGTACGGAGAACTTAAATCATCTGCTTGACTTATAGAACTATGTTGGGATACACTAACTTGCTTTTTAAGACTAGATGCTGCTATAACACAAAATTAACCACAGTTAGTAAATTAAGAATAATATATAAATTCTTTATAATTACGACTTCTTCCTTGTGGTTTCTCTGTAACCTTATCACCAACAGTTGCATATAAATCAGAACCTGTATCAAGATGATGTGGTTCTGATATAGGAATATCAGGAAGACTACGATGAGGTGCATTGCTTGCTCTGGGGTTAGGAGAAATAGAATTTTATCAAACAAGAATTAACGCATAAAAAGTAATAATTAAAAAAAAAAAAAACCAACCTTTTCGAATCAGCATCATTATTGCTTGGCTTTGGGTTTGATTCTATTGATATTATTGCACTTCCATTTATTAAATGATCGTCAGGATTCTTTATTTTTACCATTCCTTCAAGACCTAATAGTTCATTTCTGAAAATAAAGAAGAGGAGAGAATAATATGTATGGAATTTTCTTTCAAAAGATCGAGTCTATTATCAGAAAAAAAGGTGATGTATTACATATTAACTTTTATGATTATTTTGTTGCATTTCTTGAAAATGTTGGTCAAAATGAGTTAAAATTTAAAATTATTAATAAAAAGAAAATTATAATAATCGAGTTTTTTTTAACAAGGGCTCGAGCGAGTAAAAGAACTTCCGAATATTTTTAGTTTTCTTTATCTCAATTACCTTGTTTTTTTTTTCGCATTCTTATTTTACCTTTCTAAGTATAATTACTATTTGAAAAAACTGAATAGCATATGTTTCAAATTTATTTAAAAAAAAAAAAAAAAAAATGGAAAGAAATTTTTTAATAAAATTGATAAGTAATGGATTAAGAATAATGTTATTTTTGAAATGCATGCAATTTGAAATATAGAGCAATGTTCCGCAGTCACAATTTCGAATATTTACATTAATGATATTGGATTCAAAATCAGCATACGTACTACTTTTAAGTATTTAGTTTAGAAATAAAATAAAGTTTATATTTATTACAAAAATTAATTTAATTACAAATTTTATCTGTAATAATCAATAAATTATGTTAAATATTTTTATTGAAATGTCATTGCTTAATATTTTCTACAGATTATGTGTATAATGACTGCTTATAACTTGTTTACTCATTTATAAAGGCAATAAAAGTAACTAAATGTACATTTTTTTTTTAATTCGTGGTCACTATGTGGTCAATAAGAATTTAAATTTCAAGGCCAAAAAAGTTGTCAAATGCACACAGTTTTGTGCTTGAGATATTAAGTAAAATGTTTCATTTCTTTCATCAATTTTTTTTTTATTTTTTTTTAAATTAATATTTTTATAAATAGAAATGAAAGCGATTATAATTTAATATACTTATATAAATAAACAATTAATAAACACTTACTTTGGAACTTTTTTTCTGCAGCACAAACAGGCAGCTAACATTGTGACAAACGATATACTTAATACAAATGATATAAAATACATATAAAATTCTCCATTTTCCATATTCAGTAGTTAAAACGAAATTATATACTCAAATGATTTTATGTTTGATACACTAAACAAATGAAATAATTGGCTAATCGTACAACAAAAAAAAGAAAAAAAAAATTAATGAAAAGAGAGAAGCAAAAAAAAAATACGATTTTAAAGAAAAAAAAAAAAACAACAACACACAATACAAATTGAAATTTTATGAGAGACACCTAACCTAAATAAGTGTTCCACATATTGTTGGCAAGTGTTTTTGTGCAAAATCTAACATTTTTTAATGAAATTCATCTCATTTTAATATCGTTCAAATATTTTTTTTACACTATCACATTATTAAATTACAACTTAGAAGGACTTAGATCACTAAAAACAATTAATTTTTGATTATTATTAGATGTATTTCTGAATAAATGCAGACACACCTATGATTTTGTTTGCAAAATCTCATAATAACTAATCTACACTTTTAGTTTTTGTATGATATGATTTTTTTTTGTTGAGATAGGTTGGTAATAAAATGACGCATACACAAATAATGTCAAAAAAATTATATACTAGTTCAGTGGATGGGATGCCTTAACGCTGGATTCACACCATTTTTGATCATTTTTTTTGGTTAAAAAACGCAAAAACAGCAAAAACGGAGAAAAAAATCGTTGAAAAAATTCAAGTTGGAAACCAGCGTAAAAGAAATGTAAAATTATCGAAAATCATATTTTGAGCTCGTTTTAAAAAAAAAGAGAAGAAGAATTCATATGTAGTATACTTACGCTCGATAATCGGAAAAAGTGTCTATTTAAAAATTCTTATATTTATATGTCAATTGTGTAATTCATGAAATTTAAGGCGGTTATCCCACATTAGGTCGTATCGTCTAACCGTGATAATAGATACGAGTGTGAGTGAGACGGAACAGCGACCATATCACTCACCCTCGTATCTATTATCACGGTTAGAACATAAGTTAGACGATATGAACTAATGTGGGATAACCGCCTAACATAAGTAGTTTAAAGTTACTTTTAATAATTAAGTACTATTAATTTTACTTTAATTTAAGACACATATGCAGACGTGCGCACAGGGTGGGGGGTATTAACCCCCCCCCCGAGTTTTGAGGTTTTGAGGTTTTTTTTTTAAAATCGATTTTGTAATCGTCGATGATGAATGAAAATAGTATCTTTTTTCAGTTTTCAGAATATCGATTTGCATACAGCGCGGTTTTTTCCGCGGTATAGAAGTGGAAGTGAAGACCTTTTTCTTTTTGGCTCTCACATTTTACTGGCTAAAGAAAAAAAAAATATTTTTTTCGCAAATGCCCCCCGGGTAGAAATCCAAAGCGTGCGCACCTCTGCACATATGTATTTAATACTTCGTATAGTTTTTACATTACAAATCATATGGCTCGGCTTTTAGATATAAATGAAAAAATTGATAAATTTTAAGTTAGAAAATAGTGCACTCATAGATAAATAGCAAAATCTATTTTAATGTTTTAGAATTCTCATAAGATTTGTTCTTTTCACAAAGCATCAAAATACAAAAATTAAAAGTTTTATACCGTTTTCGAACAATAATCATTCGGTTTGGCATTTCGGAATATTTCCGATACATTTCGCTTAAATAATACGAAAATGATCTTTTGGACGGATACGTTTAGCGATTATTATGGCCATACTCCACACAAGTTTCTAGAAACTTGACTTGAAAAATTGTGAAAAAAGAACGAGACGCTAATATAAAGTTACAAGTGAGCAAAGAGTTCAAAAAATAGGAAAACATGAAAAAATGTATCGAATTTTTTAACCAATTTTTTCATGTTTTCGTATTTTTTGAACGCTTTGCTCACTTGTAATTTTATATTAGCCTCTCGTTCTTTTTTCACAATTTTTCAAGTCAAGTTCCTAGAAACTTATGTGGAGTATGGGCATTGCCCATATAATATAAAATTACAAGTGAGCAAAGAGTTCAAGAAATGAACATAGAACAATTGGCCCAATTTTTTCATGATCGGTATTTTCTGAACTCTTTGCTCACTTGTAATTTTATATTCGCTTCTCGTTCTTTTTTCTCAATTTTTCAAGTCAAGTTTCTAGAAACTTGCGTGGAGTATGGGCATTAGTTAAAATAGTATCGAATTACAAAATAGGCCCCCAGTAGGGTGGATGGAATTTTTCAGAACTGCCGGTACCATTATTTTTTGAGTAGCATTTGGTCTCCTGAGTAACGTGTATAAATGATTTTGACCAATAGCAGAACATAATAACAAATCAAATTAATAATTATACATAACGATTAATGGAATACAAAGTAAATAAACAAAGATTAAC
>JAABKK020042346.1:0-13042 GCA_011634745.2 Catotricha subobsoleta | reverse complement strand
AATTTTGAATATTTGGGCGATAATTCGTTATTTTTGCAAAATATCGCCCAAAAATTTTTGGGCGATATTTCGTTTCTCAATTTATTCCATTTTTGGGCGTTATTTCGTATTTTTATGATTTTGAATATTTGGGCGATATTTCGTTTTTGCATTTGGGCGATATTTCCTTAGGGGATAATTCCTGTACCCATGGTTGATGACACCTTTAGAAAACGCGGTTACGGAAAGCCAAAAAAATATACAATCGTCATCAAATTCAAACACGAAATTGTATAAAAAGATGTATTTGTGTTCTCAAACAAAGATTTCGTTGTATTCACAAAGAGCGGGTGCTAAGATATTCTCCAGAAAAAGTAGCTAAAATTGTAAATGTTTGCTGTGCTCTGCACAATTCTGTGTAAATTATAATGTGCTCAAAAAAAATAGTCCGGCTAGACGGTTTTTCCGGTGTAACGGATTTTGAAAATTTAACGGATATCGACGGTTTTTCGGATATTGACGGTTTCACAGATTATGACCGTTTCACGGATTATAACGTTTTTCTGATAAAAAAAAAACAAATACAAAATATTTTTTTTTTAATTAATCATTTTTAGTTTGTGCTGGAGGTGGGATAACGTGGGAGGGCAGGCGTATATGTAAATGATATAAATACGAGTAAATAATTATATTTACATTATAAAACTATACTTTTCGGATATCCAAGGTCTTACGGTTATTGACGGTTTTACGGATACTGACGGTTTTGAATGGTTTTTCCAGATTTTCAAATTTACGGATATCGGTTTTCGGATAATTTGGAACCGGATATTTTGAATATGGATATCCGGTTTTCAAATTTGACGGATAATAACAGCTCTCTAGTTTTAACCACAAATATTTAACCGAAAAAAAAAAAACAAAATTTAAGAAAGATATAGAGCGTGTTTTCAGTTATAGTTATTGCATCGCACAGCAGCGGCGCAACATATCAAGTTGGATAAATTTTTCAATCCACTATTATTTTGGTTTTTTTTCTTCAATTTTTCAAATTTTAATGAATTTTTGTGACAAAACTACTAAACCAATTTTGATCATTTTTACAGTTTTGAGTTCGTATGGATACGTACTTTTTATTTACATCATTTTATTTAAATTTGTTTAAAAAAAAATATTTTTTATTTTTATTTTTATTTTTGTCCAACTTTGTGAGGACATCTAGAACCAAAAACAAAAAACACGCTCTATTATACTATGTCCATTTTATATTCAAATAAAAATAACAAAAACAAAAAAATTGCCATAAAATCGTAGGATTATGGACATTATGGTTTTAAACTTAACGTTTGATTTTGATCGTCCCAAATATCTATTCGGACTTGACAATGACTGTAGACGGCAGCACTTTCTATGCGCTAAACGGGGGAGTTAAATGTCATTACACTTATAAAATATTCCGCAAGCGCTAGTTTCTATGTGTTTAACGGAGGAATTCGTCATTTTCAAATTTTCCACCAGACGTCAGCAACTTTGTTGTCAAGTCCCAATAGAGAATAGAGACACACGGTATTCATTTTTTTTTTCAATCCAATTCGGTTGGACCGGAAATTTTTATCACCTTTCATTCTCCCATCAATTCCATCAATTAGGGGGTGAAGGGAAACTTTTTTTATTGGCATGTCAAGCGATTTGGATTCAGAATTGTTCAATTTAGCGAGAAATAAATTTTAATGCTTCAGTGAAAGAAAAAACGCTTTATTAAAGCCCATTTTTGTAATTATTTATTAAATAAATTTGGGTTTTTTTTTTAATTTAACAACAATATAAAAAAGGATACCTAAGAATCTAGAGGCTATTTAAATATTTATAAATAATTTACATTTTTTTTAAAAAAAAGTTCTATATATTTATTACGTAGTTTTGGAAGGGGGCTCTCGATTGCTAAATAGGTACATGCCGCGCTCCATATTAATTGGTAACACTGGTAACACTAAATTATGTCTGACTTCAATGAAGTTCGCCTTAATGTTTAAATTTGGAGGGAATTTAATATGTCAAATTTTGTTTTATACAAAAAAATTGATTTCATTAATTATTTTTTGTTGCACCTGATTAATTCAAATATTCCAGATTAATTTTAGCATTTATTCAATTCATTTGCTTTGTTCGTTTTTGTATTTGATGGAAATATTTAGCTGGGTACTGTAATTTTCTTGATTTAATTAAAATGAATGCAAGCTGTTCAATTTGTACCGAGTCGTACACAAACTTGGATGCAAACAATACAAATATAACAGTGTGTGGTCATATTTTTCATCGCCCTTGTATCACAAATTGGTTAGATAGGTGAGTACATAAATACATTTGCATCGCAAGTGAGTTGATAATAAAAAATAAAAAAAAAATAAAAAAACGGATCATTTTAGATCTCATACATGTCCAGACTGTCGGCAAAGCACAACATTAATTTCAACAAGTCGCGTATACTTTAATGTTGCACCACTGAATGATTTAACCATTATACAAGATGTTGTGAAATCAGAGGATAAATTGTTAACTGAAATCGATTCTCTAAAGCACCAATTAAGTGAAAAAAATAAAATTATTGAATCCAAACGGAAGCTGATTGACCAAATGGAACAAAAAGCGATCGACAAGGAACGGGTTGCTGCAAAAAAAATTAGCGATTTAAAAGAAATTATCCAATTAAATAATAATAATATGCAAAGCTATCGTGAAGAGGTGAAAAATAAAACAAGGCCCCGTATTAGATTTTATCATTTTTTTTATAACTAAATTTATTTCAATATTTAAAATCTAGATAAAAAATTTAAAGTTGAATGTTTTTCAATTGCGAGCAAAATTACGGGATGTCGAAGAAAAAAATAAATTAATGGAAAATATTAAAGAAGTGTTGAGCGCAACTGAAAAGGAAGCTGAAAACATGTTTCAAAAAAATCGTTCGGCAAAATCATTGGCTGCTATTGCAGCAATACTAAAGAAACAATTGCAAACAAATGAAACGAAAATCACCGATCTACGAATTTCAAATAAAGCAATGCAAACCGAACTAAATCAAATTAAAAGCGAAAAATGGTAACGTCGTTTTCTTTTGTTTTCATTTTGTTTATAAAACTAAACTGGTTAACTGTTTTAATTTCATTTTAAATAGTCAATTGAAGGTGGCGACTAGTGAGCTTGGAAAATTTGAACAAAAGGTAAATATTTGATTCATCAATGAAACAAAATAATATTTTCACTATAATCTTCACTATAATTCTATCTTTTTTTGTGTAGCAAACTGTAAATAACGAAGGAAAATGTCTACGTCGAAGCCAAAGTTCATCTAATATCCATTCTGTAGCTCTAAAGGTAAAATGAATTATAAGATTTTATTTCATATAGAATTTTGTGCTTTATCAAACAAAAACAACAAAAAAAAATATAAAAAACTATTCTTCTCTCTTCAATATTCAAGAGGACCAAATGCCATTTCGATAATGGAATTGTTGTACCGAAACCAATACGAGACGTTAGACCAACATCAAGCAAAGATATGGTACGATTTTACCATTTTAACTAACAATTTATTCACAACTGGAATTTTTAATTTCTTTTATTATATTGTTTTCGTTTTAGCTGATCAACAAGAATTCAAACATACATTTAGCAGCAATTCAAATGAAAACACTACAAATGCAAAAGAGTTCTGAAAATCTTGATGTTCCGACAGCTCAAAAGTTTCGGTTTCATAATTGTTTGACAACAGCAACGAAAACTTCTTTTGATATGCCAACTTTAGTCAATAATGAGGTAGTTTTTTGTTTGTTATATCCGAAATTTAAACCACATTCAAGCATAATTCACATGGCCAAAAATTCACTGAAGAAACCTCGCACTGCCAAAACATACGTTCTCCCTCGCCCGTATATATCGTCGGCTGAGAAATGTTTTGTCGCACATCCATTTTTCTTTGAAAGGAAAATAGACCCTAAAGACATATACATAAGGTCTATTTTCCTTTCAAAGAAAAATGGATGTGCGACAAAACAACTCTCAGCCGACGATATGTTCTCGCATATCACAAATACAGATTTTCTTAAAAAGAAATACGCACACACTAATATGGATGCAATATGTCATAAGAGAAAGAAACCTCAAGAAATCTCGAAGCTGCATAAAATATTATGAGTTTTTTTTTTAGGGAAAATGTGAAACTTTAACAATATTTTTACAATATATAATTGCCATTTCATGTTCCAAATAAGAAATGTTATGATTATGAGTGTTTCTGTAGCGCGACGTCTTTTTGGGCCATGTGAAACTACCAATAAAGGCTTAATCATCTAATTATTATTGTATTACTGTATTATTTGTTTTTATTTTGTTTTTTTTTTTTTTTAGTGTGACGCTTCAAAACATCGACAAGCCAGAGTAGCAGCACTAAAACCAAATGTTGTCACCAGAAAACGGCTATTAAAACGTTGTAATACAGTTTGTGGTTCAGTCAATTCAGGCAAAGAAAATGTTTTGTAAATTTTAGTCAATTTAAATAATATTGTGCTGTGACGGTTATGATTATTTTGGTTGTGATTATTTATTTAAGGTACTTTTTTTTAAAGAAAAAGATTTATTATTAGTTATTATTATTATTATTATCTTATGTTTAACGATTATATTGATTTATTGAGAATATTAATTTAGCAAGTAAGCGTTTTAATTTTTAATTTTTTTATTGATTTTTCTATTATTTTTTTTGTTATTTTTCGTGACTCTAACAATAAAATTGTATTATCGAAATTAGAAATTTTGTTTTAATTTTTTCTTGGTTTAAATTTCAAATTTTCAAAACAAGAATAATTCATTTCATAACGCAATAAATATGGTATGAACGTTCCAATATGTAACTTTGTATGGTATGAATTTCATACCAATTGCAGGGTATGACACATTTTTTGTTCACAATGGGTTATAAATATGTTTTAACTACACCTAATATGTAGTCGGATCGGAGTTCATACGAAATTAAGACAGAGTGAAAGCGACAGGAGAAAACTTACCATAACCAACTCGAGTAGCACAACAGAAAAGTGATGAAACGGGTTTGAAGAAAATTTGTGACACGAGCACGGCTTAAGTTTTGTTCACGAAAAGACGCAGATTTTTATTGTCCTCAAAGTACATATTTATATAGCTTTTGATTTCAATCCGTTCACCGAATTCTAAGAAGAACAACAAAACACTAAGTAAAAAAATGTTTTTGCATCGCTTCTACCGCCAAATCGGATTCTTAGAGACCAGTAAACATTCAGATCGAATCTTAGCAATTTTTCTAATTTTTATATGGAACGCAATAATATTTCCCCTTTTATCAAGAACAAAATTGTGCATCTGTTGGTATATTGAGCACCAATATCCGACCACTGAATTCTGAAAAAAAATCTGAAACGAACAATTGGAAAAACAAGCTACCAATGGTAAGTACAAGTTTTCATTTTTGTTGAAGAGTTTTACCAAATGACAAAAACAATAAACAAATAAACAAATAAATTTACGAAACCAATAGTTACGTTATTTAATTTTTTTTTTTTTTTCAAAACTTTCAAATCTCTCAAAAATATAGTAAAACATGGGGATCATTTCGGTCACAGAAAGAGTGCTTGTATAAATTCCCAACTAGTGTAAGTAATTCCACTTAATTAATTTTATTATCAAAATTTAAAATATTTTAATGAAAATGTTTGCAGTATGACGTAATTTTTGATTTAGTTTTTGAAATCATCTTGACTTGAAATCATCTTGATTGGAAAAAAGTGAATTTAATAAATGTATTCCGATGAAACCGGAATATTGAAAAACAATGAGGAGGTGTTTAATGTGAAAAAATTGTTTAAAGATGTTGAAACTGCTGATGTGTTTTTCTTGTTTGATGATGATGTTCAAGAAAATAACGAAAATAAAATAATTCAATTACCAGCTCATAAATGTATATTATCGAAAGGAAGCACAGTATTTAATAAAATGTTTTACAGTGATCTAAAGGAAAACGGAAATATACGTATTGTTGATGCATCATTAGAAGCATTCACGGAATTCTTACAATTTTTCTATTTGGCTGAAGTAACATTCACAATCAAAAATATTGTAGAAATTCTAACAATAGCTGACAAATATGATGTACCAGGATGCAAAATGTTGTGCATAAACTTTTTGGAAGCCTGGATGAAAACAGAAACAATATGTTTTTGCTATGAATTGGCCCTGACAAAAGACTTAAGCTCATTAATTATTGCATGTGAAAAGAGAATCGGTTTACAGATAGAAAATGTTTTGGTAACGGAAGGCTTTAAGAACTGTAATAGATTTGTATTGATTAATATCATGGCATTGAAACAATTAAACTGTAGCGAATATGTGATCTTTAAAGGGGCAATGGTTTGGGCAACAGCCGAATGTATACGAAAAAATATCGATGATACGGTTGAAAATAAAAAGTATGTGCTTGGTGATTGCTTCAAATTGATACGGTTTCCAATAATGTCAACAAAAGAATTTCTAATGTGTATCGAACAATATGAATGTTTATTGGAATATGACGTGATCTTAGATATTTTAGCGTATCTTACGCTAAATCGACCAATGAAATCAACAATAACATTTTCGAAACAACCACGATTCATTTGGAATGCGAATAAAATCATTGAATGTGATCGAATCTCAAATTTTAATTCAACAAAACGGTATAAATGCAATCGAGACTCAGTCACATTTTCGGTAAACCAATACATTTTATTAGGACAAATTGAGATCAGTACTTGGACGCATATAAATCGAATTGGTGATTTTCCAGATATCGTCGGTGAATTGTATGTTCGACAGAGAAATTCATTAAGTGATAGTGATAGAAATACTACGTCCAATGAAGAAATGGACCAAGAACCAATACTGACATTACTGCAACAATCCATTCTGATTTCGTGCAATCAATTTACTAAGATTCATTTCAAAAAACCAATTGTAATTCAACCATCCAGCGACTACGAAATAGAAATAGTTTGCGATTTATCGCAAAGCAAATATTTAATTTTTCATACCGTACGAAATCTATTCGAAATGTTTTGTACCAACGGAAAATTAATTATCTATTTTTCACGAAAATATAAATTGGAGTCCGATGTTGGTTTTATAACAAAACTCTATTTTAATCTAATTTAATATTAATTTTTAATGCTGATAATTTTCGATTATTTAATCGGTGTGTGATCTATTTGTATGATCTACATGTTTAAATAAAACAATAAAATACAAATCGATTGTACAAGTGGTTTTTTTTTTTATTTTGTTTCTTTATACGATAACGATTTGACTGATTAGAAGAAAACAAAATAAAAAGTGACTTGTAAATCGTAATAATCGGATTTCACAACCTCATATATATGACTCATATATAGTTATTCTAGAAGAAATAAATTTGTTAAATATAATTTATAATCTAGAATCTTTATATTGATTTAGATATTTCTGTATATTGTGCGGAATATCTTTCACAGTTATTTAATAGATTTTTTTTGTAAAAAAAAAATGTAAGTGTGGTTGAATAGCCTAGAGGCTAAGTAAATGCTTTACATGTCAAGGATTCGTTTCGAAACTATCCAATTACAAAACCGTGTCAGTGCTGCAATTGAGAATATCTATATACTTAGTTACAGTTTTGATTCAATTGAATTAATACACATATAATTATTTATAGTAATTGACAGTTCTTATAACACAGAGTCTTGTGTGTTGTGAATTGTGATTTGTGTGCGGTTGGTAAATATAAATGTTTAAAAAAAAATTGTATTTATATGATATGCGTATAAATAAGTTGCAAACAATTCATTATGCAAACAATATTGAAAACCGAAAAATCTAAAATATTTCTTAAAATTTAATCTTAATAAAACCGAAAAATTGATAACTAACTAATTTATTTCATCTGGATATATTTAATATACTTTATACTTGTAAGCATATACAAATGTTAATAAAATTCTGAACATTCGATATCGAATTATTTATTTATACATCTCTGTCTAGTCTATTATAATATTTTCTCTTAATAAATTCTCTTTCTCTTAATCGAAAGAAATGTGTGAGCATAAAAAAAAAAAAAAAAAGCAAAACACAAAGCACAAATTATTTGTTCATATGTAAGTAAGTAAGTATAGATTAAGTGTATATTATAAATCATCAATCATCTGCGACCCGCGGTATGATGCATTAAATGCATGAAACACTTCTATTCTATATGTACTAAAATGAAGTAAATAAATGGTGCTTGTTAATAAATATTGTGAAATAGTGTTAATAAATAAATATTTATTAAATGTGAATGAAAAACTATAATTATCACGATATTATTTTGATTATAAAATTATTTATTATAAATTATATTTTCTTGTACCGTACGTTTGACAATAAAAGCCAAGTGAATAATGTCCAGTCCATTTACAATTGATATTCGACCTAGACGCCTACCAGTCGAAATAAAACAAATTGAAGAAGCATCGAAAGATCATGGTAAATATTTTGAATGATTTTAGTTTTATTAGTATTTAAAACAAAAACAAATAATCATAATAATAATATGTACCTACATACTTACACATTGAACAAATAAATGCTTCTTTTTTTCCTTGTTGTTTTTTTTATTTTTTATTTTTTTTTGCCTAATAGGAATTCATTGTAATGTAAACGGTGATAGTTATGAATCAATTGAAGCTATTATACCGGGTCCAAAAGAAACACCATATGAAAATATCGAGTTTAAAATGTCCATGGAATTTGGATTTCAGTATCCATTCAGACCACCAGTTATAAAGTTTTTGACACCCGTTTATCATCCCAACATTGATTCAGGTCAGTTTCTGTGTGTCCCATTGTGATTTTTTTTATAAAAATGCATACGCGCTGCTGTATATTACAATTTTTATATTGCAATTATTATTAATACCTTAAAATATATTCGCAGATGGAAAAATTTGCTTAGATGTATTGCAAATGCCGCCTAGCGGTTCATACAATCCAGCTATTACATTAGAATCAATATTACTATCAATACAGTTATTACTGGCTAGCCCAAATCCAGATGATCCACTCAGAAATGATGTTTCTGATGAATACAAATATAATCGTGAATTATTTAATGAACATGCTTCCAAATTATCAGGTAATAAGGACACAAAATTAACATCCAAAACCGAACCATCAAATGATTTACAAATGCAGGCATCAGTTTCAACCATTGACAATGGTGTTGGTGATAAAAGTAAAGATGAAATCGTTGACGGTGAAACATCGGGTAGTAAAGTTTCACGAAAACGAAAGCATGATGAAACGTAATTTGCTTGTATTTTAATTTTTATTAAATAATTTTTTGGAATTTTTGACGGAAATACAATTTTTTTTAAAAACTATTGAAAAAAACTAATATTTTTATAATACTTACCTACAATAGATCTCTTCTACTGTCATAAAATATTGCTCAATCAATTTTTCTTTTTTTTTTTTAAATTTGAGAATTTATTGTTGCTTTGTTTTTTTTAAGTATAAGAGAATTCTGATGAAATATGTATTTTTATTGTTTTTTTTATTTCTGTCAAAAACAAATTATTATAATAAATAATTTATTTAACCAATTGCTAATTATTAATTTAATTGGCATTCTTATATTTTAGATTTAAAAGCAAATTAATTTTCAATTATGTGGCTTTTGACAAACAAAAAGTTATATATTTGGAAGCAATTTTCTAAAATTCAACAATTTTTCTATTAATTTCATTAAGACCCGCCGTTCGATTAATTAATTCAAAAAAAAGTTTGGATAACTTTCGACGAATTAAAAGTTATCTTTTTGGGTAGAACTAAATAAAGTTATCGTCCTCAATATTGAACGTGATTACTTTAAGTAATCCAAAATCAATCCAACATTGAAACCAAATCAATGTGACTTTCATCCAAATATATGAATTTTAACTCGTCGAATGTCATCCAAAACTTGTGTGTTATTAATCGAACGTGCGCCTATTATTTGCGAAAGTCATAATTTTTGAAAATTCCATGCAAATTAAAATACATTTCATAGATTTTTATCACTAATTACCTTACCATTAAATTAAGAACATAATAATAATAATATCATTTTAATATCTGTATTTTATAATAAATTAAATTATTTTTTTTATAATAATTAGAATATTTATAAATATATGAGAGTTTTATTTGATATGGAATGGTAACGCTAAAGTTTTATAAGTACATATTAATTAATATATTTAACAAGAAAGTATTAATTTGGGGACTATTCAATTAACCGGTATCCGATGTACAATCCGATGATTCATTGTCTGTTGATTCATCAAATGACTTTTGTTTTGTGTCATTACCGTTACCGTTACCATTACCATTACTGCTACATTCGCCTCGTCCATTATCTGAGTTCTGTTGTTCCATTTGAACATAACCAACAGTAATTTTATCAGTGGCCGATTTTGAAGCGTTTTTTTTCTCACTTGATTTTTGTGTTTTCACTTGTACTTTTTCCATTTGCGGCTCAGATATTGTTTCGATAGTTGGTTGTTCCTCAGCAATAACAGCTATTACAATTTCATCATCTTCAGTTTCTTCCGACAAACAGTTATGCTGTGATTGTAATTGTGCCACTGCATCTGGATACTGTGTATTAATTTTTGTTTTAATATTTCGAATTTTCTTAAATATATAATCAAGATCTTTTTTCATATCGTTGACGAGTTTTATGTGTTTTTTAAAGTCATCAGTGGCTGCTTTTAAACGGCCCGCACTTAATGCATTGCAGTTGAGTAACATTTCATTGGTTTTTTCAAAACGTTGTAGCCTGTAAGTGAATGAATGACCAGAATCAGAAACACTGAATTTGCTTACAAACGATTTTAACACTTACATTTGTTTTTGTGCTCGAATTATGATCTCGACATCACCCTGAATTCATAATTGTATAAGATTTAACATTTAGTACAATAAATAGTATTCAATTCATTCAGATAGTACCTGATTAACAATTCCAGCTAGGCCTTGGACAAACACCTCAGGCGCAGTGTAATTTTGAAAACATTCGAAATTACTGAATTCACTTTCGGGTGTTCCATGAGTTCCAGGCCCAAGACGTCTCGATTGCATTGATGTATTCATTTCGTTATTCATATTTTAATTAAATTTAGATTCAAAATACTTCTGGAATTATATGTTAATCGTGAAAATCAATACAGAAATGTTAATCAATTTTAAATATAAATAAAAACTTATTCAATAGTATTGAGTAAATTTGTTATTATTTTGACATTTTCAATAAATATTATGTAGATTTTGACATTTTCATTTGTATCAATATCTGAATAGTACAACAATAGATGTAATAAATATAGAATGATATGATCAATAGTCCCCGGTTTTCACATCAATTACATTACTGTTATTGATCTACTACTAAAAGTACGTAGTTGTAGAGTCGTAGATACCCAGTGCCATGTCGATGGACCTTGGCACTATAGACCTTTTTTTTTATAAAAAAAGAAGCTAACAATGAATTGGTACATGACTTAATTTTTGTAAGAAAAAAAAAACACCAATATTTGTCATTCCAAAAAATTGATACCTTTCCTCTACACTTGCTTACCAAAAATTCTTCTTTTTCTTTCTTTTTATATGTACGCAAATAAGTACATGCAGTGCCGGATCAACTTAAGTACTCTATATACCAGAGCATAAAATAAGGCAAAATTCTTACTACCCAGAGGAAATAAACTTGACGTTCGCGCGGAACAATTGATACGGTCTATCTTAATGGATTCGTGCCTTCCTGTAATTTGTCATCTTAAAAACTATATAAAAAATAGTCATTTTTTTAAGAAATTTTTTAATTTTTTCCTTAGAAAGTTGTACATTTTTTAAAATCATTTAATATAAGTAATGTTGAAAATTTTCCACTTAAAGGAACCAAAATTTACTAGCTGGAACCAAAAAGTGAGTTCATTAGCGTGGATCGGTCTATTTAAAGGAGTTAGGAAAATTAAAAAAGCAGGAAAATGATTTTTTTTAAGTACGTTATACTTTTTAGGCATTTTTAAATGTTTTTTGATTTTGGTGGTTCACTTAAAGGAGTGGTCCACTTAGACAGACAGTTTATACTGTATTATAAACCTTAAAAATAGTTTATAAATCATCAATAAACTTCTTACTACCAAAGACTCGATTTCTTACTGCCAATTTAAAATTCTTACTACTAAAAAGACACTTACTACCAGCTATTTTATAACCTGCTTTATACAATTATTGTCAATTTTTGCCAAAAGGGCTAAAAGATTTAATTTTTCAATTCATATCATAACGCAAAATGAAAATAGAAATGATGGCACGTATTTAAATGTTTGGTAAATTATCCAAATGTTCAGTAACTTAAATACCCGAATTACTCCGGATTGGAATATTTTCACAAAGAGAGAATGATAGGTTTATAAAAGAGGAATATAGCGAAGAGATCTCCAAAAATCCCCTAGTGGGGCCCTAGCGGGGGAAAAAAGTTATTCAACAAAATGTATCTTTTTCTACCGCACATTGGGACAATTTACTGAACATCTGAATTGTTTTCTATCGGACAAAAGATTTTTCTTACTGGTAGAATAAATAGTTCCCTGTTTATAATATTATTAAGCATCTTGCTGAGAATAGTTAGGGAAAGAGGAACATTAATAGCACACTTTATATAGGATGAAATTTTTTTCCCGCTAATTTAAAAAAATCCTAATCCAATTCGCTTGACAGGCCAAATATTATTGTCCCCTTCGTCTTTCCACCAATCAGAGGGTGAAGGGGGGAAAAAATTTCCGGTCTATCCAGCGAATTGGATTCTGATTTTTTCAATTTAGCTGAAAACAAAATTTCATCCTTTTACCGTGGTCATATTTCCCTAAGTGTACATTCACAGTCATTTAATGTGTTGTAAAACGGCGTTGTAAAAGCGCGTTGTATAAAAATAAGAGCTCTG
>JAABKK020042345.1:10538-41729 GCA_011634745.2 Catotricha subobsoleta | reverse complement strand
TTTTTGTTAGGAACCTCTTACATTCATTTAATTTTTTAAAAGAAAAGAAAAAAGACAAATAATTAACTCAAAATTATTATGGGATAAAAAGAAAAACAGAGTAATACATTTTACAAGAACAAAATTATAATAATACCAAAAGACGCAGATTTTTTTTTTCTTAAAAATAAACTTCTTTTGGCTTTGAACTGTTTCATTTTGCGGTCATGAGACCCAATTTAATGAAAGAAGTTGGAAAAAAGTATTATTTTTTTGATTTTTGACAGGATTGAGTGGACGGACCGAAACCAAAACATATATATTTTTATAAGCACAAGATTCAGTTGGTACCATTGTTAGCAAAAGTGAAGTCGTATACCGCAATTCATAGGCAGCTTGTTTTTTTTTATAACGACCAATGGATATATTTTATGCATGCATTATGTGCTACTTGCAATTTATAAAAATTATAATTAGTTTCATATATACTAGATAGGGTTCTAAGTTTGTATTATTACAATTGTAACGTAATATAAGTGTATTAATAACAAATATATTACATAATAAAAATTGCTCAGTGGAAAATATGAATTTTTCAAAAACTTAATCTTACTGCTTTAAGTATTATATAAATAATAAAAAATACTCTTGATTATTTTGAAACTACATCTGTGATAGTTATAATTTTTTATGATTGGCCAATATAAAGAATCACAAACATATGCTGGTGCCCATTACCATTTTTATAAGAGCTATAATAAATGCAACACATTTACATTAGTTCTTATATATTCGCAATAAAATTGATGAAAAAACTGGTATTAAAAACTTGTATGTGGTATGGGCCTACACTTATAAAATCAAAAGCAAATATAAGCTTGATGGTGAGTCACCAAAGAAGTTTGATTAAATATTATATATACAGACAGCGAATCTGATCTGATAATATGAAATTTAGTTAAATTTCTTGCTCAATTAATATTGTTGACGTTTAATAAATCCGCATACATAACACATACACTTATAAGTGTATTCCAATTTATTATTTTGTCTTTCATTTTTTCCATAAATCGACTGAAATATTATGTAATATTGATGTAATATTATATAAAATATTACATGTAATTTTAGAACCGTAATGTATACCATAGCCATTAAACAAAATATCACCATAATTGAATATAGGATCCATTAATGCACAGAAAATATTTATTTTTTCATAATTTACTGTAAATGAATTTGACATTGCTAATCCATGTAACAAATATTAGTTATTTATTATTGCATTAATTTGAATCTGAAATGTCAGAGTATTATTAATTAATATTCCTAAATTCTTTACAGATTTACTATATTCGATTTTATTATTGTTCATTATTATTGTTCACAACAATTTTTGGGTATAAATTTTAAAAAATTATACATTATTTGTTAGACTCACTTTAATATTAAATTCTATTAAGAAGAAAAATTAAAATTTATTCAAATATTTAATAAATTTTATAGAGCATTTTAATTGTTTTTTTTTTTGTATTTTTTATTTTTATTTTTATTTTTCTACTGGTACTTGTACTTGTTTTGGTACTTATTTAAATCTGATACATACTGGTACTGAAATAATGGAAAAAATAATTTTGGAAAAATAATTGTACTTGAAAAAATACTATTAAGTACAAATTTTAAAAGTACTTTGTACTGATACTTCAGTACTTTTATCCAGGTACTTGCCCCTCTCTGAATACCTGGTGGTGCTTATCATTTTCCATTCATCTAAAAATATATAATAAGCATTATATACAAAAATAAATGAAGCACAAAACCTTGACTGATATGAATCAAATATATTAGCACACAAAGAATTAGAGCTTATAAAAATATTATTGATATTTAAAGAATATTTTAATCCCTTAAAAGTTTAATCGCCTTATCTACTCTCTAGTAAATTAATTTTATATTTACGTGAAAAAAATTATAAATTATTCATTGCTCTCGATCATGGTATATCGGTTTTGTAATTTGTAGGCAAAATACATCGAGTAATAAAATCTTTAAAGCTTCAAAAACGTTTTGTTGTCAATCCCTTGGTAAGAGTTTGAATATGTTTAAATTTAACCCTCTCACTATTCAAATGGGTTGCTGAATTCCTATACTTCTTTTTTCTTTTTCTTTTTTTTATTTTATTATTCTCGTACTAATGCTTATACCAATAGATAAATTTCAAATTGAATCTGAATTATATATATTTATATTATACACAGAGCAATGTGAACATTGTTTTTTGAATGTATCCTAATTTTATTAATTTTGTATTCTAATCCTTTCGTTCGAGATTTTTGTTAGATAAATTATTTAATATTGGATTTTCGTTAATATAAAAGACAAATTTTAACCAATTCAAAATGTATAAACAAACCCTTCTTTTATTACTGATATCTTAAACATGTAACTCCAATGGAATAATCATTCTACAACCAATAACAAGACTAATTCTATTTACATCATCTAATAATACTGTTAAGGCAAATACGATTACAATTTTATTTATGTATTAAATTGTTTTTGTGAATTTTCGGTATGTAAATATTCTTGAGCAGTATTGGCAATAATATAATTTGTGCATCGAGCTAAAAAGGAGAAAAAAAGTGTTAATATTTTTTATGAGCATAACTTTTTCTTTGTTTCTTTCTGTTCAACCAAAAACTAAAAGAGCCAAAAAGAAAAGAATTCATATTTAGGTAAAATGTAATATTTGAGAAATAAAAAAATAAAATAAAAAAAAAAACGAAGAAAAGATAAAAGAAAAATTCTTATTTGATTTTTCGTTTTTCATTTTGATTAGCCCTTAAAAGTATTTGAACTGTAAAACCTGATTTTAAAATACAAAGTTCGAAAACCTAATTCAAATGTTTATTTAAGAGAAAGCTAACAACCGATAACCTAATTTTTTCCATCCATAATCCATTCTTACATTCATCTAAAATATATATAAAATACATCATCATGTATACCTACATCTATCTACCAAATATGCAGAATGGATACATTGAATATCCTTAAAACTGATACATGTTTAGTTGATGGAACATGCTCTATGTTCCGTAATACTTTTAAATATGCGAAGTTCTGCTGAATGTTCTTTGTAAAGGTTATATATTTTACATTTTTCCTCCTTTCGTGTAATAATAAAAATAATAATAATAATAATATTATCACCATTTTCATGGCATATTAGATAAATGTAGAGGTGTGCTGTTAGAATGTTCAGATTAGAGTGATCTATAAATCGTATCAAAATGCTATTCTTTATAAAATTATGAATTTCAAAGCATACTAGATTATAAAATGTGGCGAACACCTTGTAAACGATATCTAAACACGAAGCATTACTTCAATTGAACCACAAATTTTCATGAAAATTAAAATTGTCCTTTATAACCTTGAGCATGACCTCTAATTTTTAAAGTTCAACATCAGTTTCAGCTACTCAATAAAACACTAAAAATTGTATCCCTATCGGAAAATGAATTCCTAAGATCTGGAGAGGGGGGGGGCATGTATAACACATGTATCGCGTATCTACATTGATTAATTTTTTTTTATATATATATATATTCAACCTTTAAAATAATATGCGCAACTAAGTTGATTTTTTTAATAAAGTATTTTTTGAGTCACCCTAGTGTAGATAATATATTCACTATAGCAGTATATCTATAGCTATAGAAGTTTTCATACCCAAATTTTTATATATTATGTATGTATAAATAAAGCATATCTATTGCTCCAACATTTTTATAATATATTATAACCATCCCTACATATATTCGAATGGTGTACTCATTTTATTTGTATGCTTTATTTGTTAGAGGATGATCATAAAATTGACAGCGAGCGTACAACGACATCGACTAAAATAGTCAATCTATATAAAATATTGCTATATTTTCTCTATATGAATGATGTTTGAACTCCATATAACATACAAAATAACACACACACACACACATTCTATAAATGTGGAGTTAAGCTATTGTTTGAACATTCAGTTAAATTACAAAATAAACTTTTATCGGTGCGGGATATTGCTCAAATAAATAAATTTAATATTGCGGAGTTTATGAGTGAATAACCGGCATCTATATTCGATGTAGCAACTTTTTCTAATGTTTTTCTATATAACTCGTTGATAATGCGGATGTGCTTTACAAAACTTCTGGGGTTTCTTTATCTTCAATTAAAAAATTCATTGAGTTGTTTAGTCAACTCAAATTAAATGAATTGTGTTTCAACTGAAATAATAAGAGTATTTATTGAGAAACAAAATGCTAGAATGATATAAAAAGTTTTTCGGCTATAGCAGAAGTAAAAGGAACGTTTTTTTTTTATTTATAATTTCTGTTGATATTTGATATATTTCTTGCCAAAATATATAAAAAAGAAAATATTTCATTGATTTACTTATTTTTTTTTTGTGTCTACTAAGTACTACAATAATCAATTATTTCTGTGAAATAGATTATCTTTCTTTAAAAATTACTTGATGATGCGATATAGAGAAATGTATTTCAATATTAATAAGAAAAGCAAGTGCTCAAAAATAGTGCTACCATAATTATATAGTAGACAAAGTAAACTTCATTTCGTATATTAAATGCGTTCAACCAAGAAAATAATAAATCTTTATGGAAAATCGATATTCTATCTAACTGTACAATAATATAGCTTTTCAGATATTTCAATCGCTAGTAATGTGGTTTAATACCGATCTACCAACCCAAACTATTATTCAGTAACTATGTTGAAGTCTATGACTTTGTAGTATGTACTTAACAACACCTTTAATAATAATTGTACACGATCTTGTATACGCATTTAAATTACAAGTGGTTTAGTAAATTTCCATGTCTGAATGAATTAATATTACTGCAGTCAATTGGTAATTTCAATAATATCGATTTTTCCCGTTTAAAAATACATATAGTTTTTATTTAGTATACATGATGTTTATTTGAATATCATGTTATTAACAAATTTCCAACAAACTGCATAGAAATTAATAACTGAAAAATCATTTTGTTTGTTTAAATGCGAAAGTTATGCACCAATTTTCATAATAATTTGTAATTGAAACATTTACATGAAGTTGTCATGTTTTTCAATTTGTAGTGCATTTTTTTTAGCGCCGTTTTTAATTCAAACAAAACAACGATTTTAACTCAAAATCAATTGAATAAAATAATTCCTTTTCAAAATAGAAAAAACAAAAAATAAAGAAAAAAATCTTATCTAATCTACCTTCAATTTATTTTTCATTTAGTTTTTCTATTTATATCATCAGCAAAAATAGCCAAACAGGTTTCACATATATATTACGTATAATACCGCCAAGCTTACAAAAAAAAAAATTCAATACAAGGTAAACCGAGTAAAAGCAAAAAAAGAAGAAAAAAAATAGACTTCGTTTCAAAGACAGAAAAATGTCACAAAAGATTGCTGTGATTCTTTCGAACTGCCTCAATTACTTTGCCATTTTTCCAAAAAAGCTTAATCGAATATATTTCCATTTGCAATATTCAGTGAAAGCGAAATATATATCGACGACAAATACAACGACGACGAGTGTATAATTATATTATTATTATTTGGTATAGTATACATATATATGTAGTAGATTTACGAAGTACATTACTTCAGAATTCAGATCCACATTTATGTAATATGTTAAGTTATAGTATGTATATGTGCATATATGTATGATGCCTAGGTTATAATAATACATATGTACTAATAATAATATAGATGATATAAAGATATAATATAACTAACATATTTTTTATGCCATTGACTATAGGTAAAGGATAAATACCATAATATTTACTAAAATTGTATACTTTTAATGTTATATTCACTTATTTGTATAAAACTTGATTATTTCTTATTTCTTCTGCTTTTTCTCTCCATAATATTTTCTTTTTACTCTACTAATCTTATTATCACTTTTTTCTGAACGCTTACCTACGTCATCATTTTAAATGGATACATAATCACTACACTTAACATTTTGTATACAAATAAATAATAACGTAGATTCCGAGAATTATATAATGTGTATAGTGCTTGCTTGTTGTATCTGATAGAAATCTAATATTTTCTATACCTATATTTATTTTATTTATTTGTGAAATAAGAGGATATCCAATAGGTTAATATGTCTGTCTGAAAACCACATTCATACAAATTGTATACGCTTTGAAGTTGATTTGTTTGAAAATCTGCATTTAAAATTTCGGTTAGGTTTTATGTAATATTATTGTGGTTTTATTCAACCTATTATATCAATAGATCTATTCTAGCTATACTATGGTTATTTGTATATGCATTTGTATTGTAAAAAGAAGCTCTATACTTATATTTCTATCGAAACTATTTATTAAGGCGAATGAAATAAATAAATGACATGAAAAACAATTTTTGTTTTGTTTTTTTTTTCTTCTACATTCAGACAGTTATCACTGCAAATAGAAATTTTATTGAAATGTTATTTCAATGTTCGGTTTTATATAAAAGCAAATATTTTCAGTTTACATGTTCATACACGTGCATAGTTAAGCGATACTCATTCATTTTTATATTTCTAAATACTAAGTAGTAATAAAACACAGTTTTTATATTTTATTTACTATGGATTAACATTTTTTGAATGCAGCTACGGATAGAATTACGTCAAAGGCTATTAAAAGAGAAACTCTTCCAACTTCAGCAAATCTGAAATAACTTTTATTGTATTAACTTTTTTTTTATATAATATAAAGTAACTACCTATACAGAGAGTTTGCGAAATTGACGTACGTTATGTTAAACGTAACGTGAGATTCAAGCTCCGCCCATTTTACGTGAGATTTTGACACTCTACGTTAGAAATAACTCCACGTCTTAAATTCTAACGTGAAGAAGCCTTGTCCACGTTTTGTGTATGATTTGTGTACAGTGTAGCAAACGTACGTATTATAAAGTAAGTTTTTAGTGAAAATAATTGAATTTCTTCCAAAAAATATGTATTTCATAATAATAATAATCCTAATAAAAGACATCTATGCAATTTATTTAATGTTATTATTATATTATGTATTATTATTTTATTAAATACATGTAATAATAATGTTTTTAGGTTAGAACAAACAAATGTTAAATATTACGTTAAAACAAATATTTCGCAAACTATTATTCAAAAACGGTTCACGTCGGCATGAACTGTCGAACCTACGTTTTGCTTCACGTACACGTCTACGTCTACGTAAATTTCGCAAACTCCCTATTATTTATGTAATACTACGAAACTAAATATTCGATAGGTTCACTAAGTGGATGATTCTATTTCTTTTAATGTTTTCGATTTTTTTTTTTACATTGAAAAACTTTAAATTTTTCAAAAGATTTGTTCATTTTTAATAATTAAAAACTTATTGAAAATGGAAATCAAAATATTATATATTTAATAAAATCAATGTAATTAATGCAATTAAAGAACAGACAGAAATAAATTTCAAAAGAAAACTTTTATTGTCTAAGTTAAAGCAAAATAAATATAGTACCTATAGAAATCAAATAGAAATATTAAATCGTCAGCTTTTTACACATGCTTGCATTTGATGATATTTTAATTTTACTAAAGTATATTTGAGTTGGAATATTATCTAAAATGTTTGATTTCGTATTTATGTATTTGAATGCGTCTATCATATCTTGGCAATACGATGCCAACTAAAAGTTGGTGCTAATCGATTTTTAATTAATTTTAGCTTAAACATATAACTATCATGAAATATATTCGTAAATATCAGGGTTGTGTAAGTGTCTTAGAGGCATTTTTTCAAATGAAGTTTAAACTGAGTTAAACCAGAAGTCATTCTTTCAATCGAGTTTAAATTTGGTCTTACCCAGTTTTACCATACACAATTTATAGTTTAAACTGAGTTTAACTTAACCGCCCGACGTTAACCCAGTTAAAGTTAAAGTCAATTTACGTTAAACCCTGCTTAAATAAATGGCCCTTCGTAGTACGAAAAAGCGTCATACCGTGTAGGAATATATTCTAATGGGTGGGAGTGGATAGGAATTAACCCTCCTGCAGAGATTTATAGTATCCTTTTCAAGTAGTAAGTTCCAAAGAATTACCCTTTATTGATTTCTAAAAATCGATTTGCATATGAAATTTTCTTCGCGGCACACATTTTTTTGGAAAAAAATATTACCTTATCTATCTTTTTCAAATTTATTTCAACTCTACTTCTACTTCCAAATCAATCTTGTTGCTTTTCCATTGTAGTTAGCACTTTGATAGTACCGGTATTTAATCGATTAATCGATTACTCGAAGGCGGTAAATACTTGTTAAAATTAATCACAGATCATCAGATACTGATGGAAATTAAAATAAAATTATTTTTAACTAATGTCATCATGCAATATTTTGCTTAAAAGAATCATAAACGCGTAAAAATAAAAAAAATAAATAAATAAAAACATATTCCTTTTCTGTTGATTTTCCCTAGTCTATAGCACACCTCACTATGAAATATTATTATCTATCCCAGTATAAACTTTATTTTTCCTCATACATTAAAGGATTTTCATATAACTATCAAGATTTCTGTTGTGAAGGTGAATGAAAAATGAAGAGGTAAAAACACAATTTTTAAATTTCTATCTTTATTTATTTTTTCTTTCTAAAAATATCCAAAATATATATAAAATTTCGTTTTCGTTTCTGTGAGTATAAAAAATAAGGGTTACATTTATCCCTTTTTTAATACTGAAGATAAGATCTCATCGCCTATGTTCGTTTAAAATAAATAAAAAAAAAGAAAAGAAAAACCACCCGAATCTTTAAATTTCCAACAATATAATGTTGTTGATTTTTGAAACCCAAATATGCAAATTTATTGACATCTAACCTTTATTTTTAACCTTTCACTACATTGACCTATTTCCATACACATAAATTTGATACAATTCTTTAGTAAAAATCAATGATGAAAATTTTCATCTTCACGTACTTACAACAATTCTGTTCAAGAATTTTCTATTGAAAGACGAAACGCCCTAAAACGGAATGTCATGTGTAAAGGTAATCAAGCCAATAATATACATACATATTATGTAATCTTCAAGACACTGCAATTTATAAATTTGAATTTGAAATTATAAAAAAAAAAACAAAAAAAACTATTTCAAGTAAATCAAAAACTTATGAATTTATTTTTATAGTAAACCGCTCTGTAATTTTATTATATCAAAACTCTTTTTGCTTTATTTGCTTTTCTTTTTTTTTTTTAGACAATACTTACATACATTTTCACGAATTTTATTTCTCTTAACCATTTGTTTTTCTGTGTGTATGTGTATGTGTTTATGTGTTGTTTATAATTATATTTACGCCAAATATTTTCTACTATGAATTATATTAACCTTTTCTTGTTAAAAACTAATTGATTACCAAGAATTAACATATAAGCAATTCCTATTTAATATTTATTAAATCACTATTATTTTATATACGTTGTACAAAAAACCAAAACTATTTCATATTCAATGAATAACGTGTAGGCAGGCAGGCAATGTATTAATGAATTAACAAATTCATAAAATATTCATGGGAAATGAATCCTCTGAACTACCCTCTAATTATGTACACACAAAAAAAAAAAAATCTTAACAAGCCCATTAAAAAAAATCAGCGCACTAACATTTTTCCTTCACATGCAAATTAATGGTACGAACGACGCACGTATTTATATATTTAGGGAGTTATATTTAACTTAAACATTTCGAAGCATAAAATATGAAGTAATATTGTATATTAATACTTTTAAAGTAAGTTTTTAGTTACTTATGAAACGTGATAATACATCTTAAAGAAAAATATAAGAATCACAAACACAGCCATTATAAACATTATTAGTATATATGTACTATATAGTATAACTGTAATGAAATGGATAGGTGTAAAATTGTAAATAGAATGAGTTTAGTGAGTTGATTTACACTTTTTGCACTGTAGATATAATGTATAGAAATAATAAAATCCTTGTTTAGTATACAGCCCACTTGTTTAATTTATGCATGAATATATTCTACGTCTAACGGCCTATAAAAGTTAGTGCGTGGCTCTGGTGTATGGATATGAAATAGACTAAAAGTGGCATAATCATGCACAGTAGTTAACCATATATTTATATAAATTTCATAATATATATTATTATATACTTATCTATGCATATTGTTTTAATGTGTTATAATATTGCGATACACACAAAAATATAACACGTTAAGTATATTAAGAAAATCTACGTATAAAATATGCTAGTCTATCTATAGCTGGCTTAACTTTTGCTTTTGGTTAAACGTAAATAATATATTTACCTCTCTACCACCGCACACAACAAACGTACCATAACATTATTGTTGATAAGAAGCAACAAGTTTTCTAATACGGAAAACTGTGTGTTTATTATATTTATAATGTATGGTTTATGCGTTAAATATTATTATACGATATAAAATAATATATATTATGTTGAATAAATATATATAAAATATTTTTATTTATTCTATATAATTACCCCTCATTATGTTTTACTTCTACAAATTTATTGCCATCATTATGATTGAGGTTGAAAGATGATGACATATATAAAATTTAATGGCATTGTAAATCACTATATAGCCCTTACATCACCTTGCGTAACATATATAAATGTGAAAATGTATAAAATGAGTGCGCCGTTTTTTTTTTATTATAATTATGCTGAACGTTATATTAATAAAATTACTCAAATTTATGCTTAAAAATTTTAGGAATTGACAAAATCAAATATTACTATGCACTCAAAATAAACCAAAAAAAAAAAAAAAAAACAATTACGAATTAAATATTCGATGAATCTAATTTAATAAAATAAAATGAAACTAAGTTTTCTTAGAAGACAAAATGAAAAAGTTAAAAAAAAAATATATTTTTTTTTTTTAGGAACCACAAAGAATAAACATGTCATTCTGAATTCCAATCTCGCGCACAAAACAAAAATCCAAACTTTTCAAATTTTATTATTATTTCATTCAATCAAAATAATTCAATTTCTCTGTATATCTCTTTATATCTATGTAGAAATCTTATATATATATATATATATATATAATATATTTGAAATCCACCTTTCTACCTTCAAACCACTTACATTACATATGTGAAGGTTTATAAAAATAATAAAAATTTATGTGCTTTAGCTGCGGTGTAAAACGAAATGAATAAAAACAAACACTCCGAAAGTGAAGTACACATATATACATAGTATTTACAATATAATATCCACAAAAGAACACTTTTTCATTGCCATATCCGCAAACAACGTTTGCATGTACAACAATACTTCATACGATATTAACTTTTCTCATAGAACATAAAAACTTACTTTTCCTAAGGTTGGTATGTTTGATTACTCCAGTGAATGAAGAAAAAAACTAAAATATATATGTTCACACACACACATTTTTTTTTGTTTTTCTCTTTTTTTTTTTTTTATTCTGTTCGTTATATTACTTATCACAAGTTGAAAATATTTGGCAAAAGTGTACGGACATAGCATTAGTTGAAAATAGATCAGTGTTGGAAAAGGGGTGTCACATGCTAGACCAATTTCAGTACAATATTACATAATGTGAAGGATTTTCTTTGCTCTATTCATATAATACGAATAACCAACCCATATACTAATACGATAGTGAATTCATATATGTAATAGCTTGAATAGAGGCACCTATAGGTGATATCTATGGCAAAGCTATAGGAATATAACTGGTGTACTTATTCTAAGGCATTCTTTATATACCAAGAACGGGATTGGTTTTTTTTTTCTCTTCTTCGGATATAAGTGAGATGTAAAGTATCTAATACCAAATAGGTGAAATATTGTACATTTCCATACATATGTGTTGCAAAATTACGAAGGAAGTGCGGGGAAATGAAGAAGAATTTGAGAAAATGATTTTGTTTGTATTAAAGAAGGATAAATGAGTGCAGCTGGAAAATAGTTTTTATGTAACGGCTTTTCCTTCAATATTGCTTTTTTGGGGTCGAATAGAAAATAGTTTATGATATAGTAATACGAATAAGCTTATAAGCGTCCGTATTAAATTTGCTATTTTATATGTAAGAGCCCGTTGGTGGGTGTAATTTATTTTCATTTCTTTCGAACAATTAATAGTAAATATTATCCACGTACAAAGATTGAAGTTAATCTGCAACAAACAAAATACATATATTTCTATTTGCGTTCTCGCCTTATTTTTCTTCTTCCTGAGGTTTTCTTCCCTTTTTTATTTTTTCTACATCGAATGGTTTGTGGGAATGATTGGGAACAAGCAGAATATTAACATCGGTTATTCACCACGTGTGAATCTAATATTTTCCAAATTTTATGTTAGACGCTGGTAAATAAAGTGGCATTAAAAATACAGTGTCATTCCGCTGAATAATAAAATGTATAGCTAAGATTTAGCTGAAAAATTTCATATTATTTGCTGGAATTAGGTACTGCTGAGATTGTCCAAGTCATAACAAAAAAGAACTCTTGGAAATGACTAATTTTTTTTATCTATATGTAATAATAAATTTCAGATGATTTTTATAAAAATGTATGCTGCACCACATATAACCCCAACATTTGTATCAAAATATCATAAAAAAAAAAGTTTTTTTTCTTGTTATTAATTTAAACTCAAATGTTACTTTTGGTTTTTTGCCGCACTGAATTTCAACCAAATATAAAAATGTATATTAAATAAAATGAAATATTTAAATCTGTACAGCATGTGACTTGTACGGACAGTTTGGAGGATATTAAAGCTTTAAAGCTTTTTATGCATTAAAGTATTATCCTTAATTTAGGACATTCAATGCAGAGCTAATATTGCAAGAGTAGCGCAATGAAAATTATCTCATTTTTGCAGTTGAGCTCATTGTGCATATTATACATGAAATATGGCAAAACATAAATATTTATGAAATTATTTGTTTTCTGGGCTAAATATTCGTAGTTCAAGAAACATATTTTTGAGAAAAATCTCAATTAATAATAGCAAACAATAATAATAATACATAATAAAAATATATAGTAAGCAATTCTATATAGTTTAATGTTTTTAAGTTAGTTAACCGCGATCATCTGTAATTAGGCCGTTTCTCAATTCAAAATTGAATCTACATTCAATTTAGCCACCTTCAAACGTAATTATACCTATTATTTAGCTTATGAATATGATAATCAAAAGCTAAATAATAGCAAATAGATTAATCAAAAACTTTGAACTGAAAAATAACCTTAAAATTAATTCTTTGAAGAATTTTTATATAGAACATTGTTTCATATATCTGAAGAAAACTGTATCATGTTGGTTCAACGAAGGTAGCCCACATTTTCAGACTTAAAACCTTAAAATCTTTGAAATAAACATTAAAGTTGGTTTATTAATGGTGCACTTACCACATACATAATACGAACTGCAAAAATCTAAGCCTCTAGATTTGATGATTTCGAATATACCTTTTTCTAAATTATAAAATTACAGATAATATCCAACGAAAATATGAAATGGTAACTCCATGAAACATCATATTTTATATATAATGTAATATAAAAATATATACAATATAATGAGCAAGTGAAATTTATACTGATTTTACCTACAATGTGCATATTTAACCAATCTACCCAGAAAATAGCCTTTTATATAGATATAAATGGTGAATAACTAACAAACAAATAAAATCCTAAATAATGTATACAAGATATTTTAATGTTATTCAAATCAAGAAAATTTTTCAGTAATTTTGCTCTGGTAAAAACATCAAAGGTTTAAATAATGTACCCTTCTGGTATATTATTTATACAATAAACCGTGTATTTTTGTGATAATGATTTGTAAATAAACCTTCCTTTTTCTAGAAAATATAAATTTTATTATACTATCTACGTTTAAGTTAGGGATAGGTATATAGAGAGCTCCCTATAGAACAAAGTCACGACCAATTATGTTGGCTTTCTTTTCTCTTTGGAAAATATTTATCTACTATAAAAAGATTATTTTACATATATAAGCTGTATTATATATACAAAAAGCAAATGAATGAAAATGAACCCAGGTTCTTTCAACATTTCTGTTAAAAAAAATTTAAAAAAAAATATTAAAATTAAACAGGTATCTATATATATATATATAATTTATGCTGTTTTTAGTCGATATATCAACTTAATAAATGCTTGGTAGTTACTGAACAAAATATAAATAAATATCAAACATTGTTTGTAAAAGTAATGAGTGATATTTGGTTAATCCACTCAAGCCACAAAATACGAATACAGAACTTATTTGAATTTCAGTAAAAATTTAAACAATAAAAACATTTTATTCAATAATCCTAAAAAAAAAATGAATTAAATATGTATATGTTTTTTTTTATATATTTTATTTTATTTCCTGAATGATTAATATTTTATTTCATTTAATTTCAATGAAGTCGTTATTAGACAGAAGGTTAATTGGATAATAATTTTCGTTTAGATTATAGAGAAGATATATAGTAATTTCACTAACATTTAAATTAATATTTTAGCATTTTTCAGTAGGTTAATTATGAATTTGGTTCTGTAAACCATAGATAAAACCATAGATAGATTAGAGGTAGAAGGTCTATTGGAGCTAACAATTGAATTTATCATGTGAAGCAACAACGATAAAAATTTATATTTATATAATAGAGCTTCAATTAAAAATGTCTGAATTTAATTTATTTATAGATATATTATATATAATTACAAATAAATTATAATTTATAATTTGCTAAATTTTAAAATCGTATTCAGTTCTTATGCCAATCTAATAAAATAATAAAATAATGTACCTTCTTTTCCTCATTTTACCAATGAAAGTTTTTTTTTTCTGTATTAATCACACAATATTAATATTAGTACATTTTATTTTACTCAAAATATACAATAATCGAATAAAATTGTTAAATTATACCGACAAGTGCAAATGACATGAGTCGAACATTTAATTATTTATTCAAAATAATATATCGCAATTCAGCGTTTTTCCATTAAATTATTCTACGTTTTTGTTATCATTTAGATAGCAAATTGTAAGGATTTAATATAGCGCAGTATGATGAGTTTCTTATTTACAATTTAGTATAAAACAATAATTTAAAATGTGTATACATAAATTTTATTAATACAAGCTTAACTGCCTTCTTATGATGAAGATATGAAGAATATTGAAACATGTATAATTCTTGAAAATAAAGTCAGCAAATACATTATGTATAACGTCATGGTAGTCGTACGTACCATCTATAAGATACACATAGACTTCATTTTCATCTAAAAAAAATAATAATACACAAATACAATTTATCTGTTTTACATACCATGCCCACAATCCACATGTAATACAGAAACCCTTTGCTTTTTTGTATTTTGCGCTATATAAATAACAAAATTGCAAAACTTAAGAGAAAGATGAGCAACAGCCAAAGCAACAACAACAGCAACACACACACACAAAATAAAAAGACGAACTTCATAAAAGCTTTTTCTGTGGGAAATGTTGTTGTGCACAGAAAAGTTATTAAAATAATATGAATAAATAAGAAAGTTGGAAGTATTTATTATAGTTATGGATTTTACATGTAAAATTGTAGGTACCTTCTAAACTAAATATAATTATATGTACTCAACACAACTTGCTATATTACATAAAATATAAATACTATTTTATGATAAAAAAAAAAAAAAAATGGAAATTTTTGTATTTAAAGTTCGCCATACCTTTTCTAACCTATTTTACCTCACTACAACATGGCTTTAATGAAAGAAAGGCAGAATAAAAAAAAAAAAAAAATGAAGCGAACTTCAAAAAGTTATAATACTTATTTTATTAGCTACAACTACAAAATATATTTTATATAAATATGCAATGTGTTGAGCTATAATATTAAAAGTAGCATAAATAATCTATTTATGAGAGCTAAAAAGCTAACAAAAAGTTATACATTTATAAGCTTTTATAAGTATTTTATTAATTTATGGTAATTTGTCACGCGTATTTTAATATTTCATTAATGTAAATGTGATTATTTATTCAAAAGTCTAGTTGCATAAAACTAAAATGTAACTAGATATCTACAAAACATACTCAGTAAATAGATATTCAAGCAATATAGATTTAATTGAATGGTAAAGTATATTATGTCAAGTGGCATACTTGTGATAATTAATAGAAAAATGAACAGCTTAAAATAATACTAAGTGCACGTTTATTATTTCTATGAGATGCGTTATAGCTTATCCATATAGGAAATATGATCTCAATTTAAATCTGGTTCCTGTTAAATTACTGTTAAATCATAATGTAATTTAATCGGTATTTTATGGTAATTTTTATTTTTATCGAAACGATGAACAAATTTTTTATTAAATTTACCGTACAATAAATAATTGAATAAAATACAGATGTTAAAATAAATAAACACCCAATGCACATTTTAAACACTGAAACAATTGCCATTGATTATTTAAAAAATTGAGCTCCAAACAATTTAAAAAAAAAAAAACTTTTTGAAATCAACCACAAACAGTACCAGAAAGTTGAAGTTAATATAAACCACACTTGCATCAATTTCAAAAATGAGCATCAAATAAACTTGTGCATATATCATTAACACTATACTCAATTAATTTATTTTTCATTTCAATAGCAATGTATTAATAAAAAAAAAAAAAATCCACAACCAGATACAAATATATTATTCTGACTAACGCAGGTAGAGATAATTATATATTAGAGCATTAGATATGCAAAATAAACTTTTTATTTGACGGTTATTTATATAATAATGTGTATATCCGGCTTGACATGATTTCAATCTTAATAAAAGCCTTTTTAAATATCCTTTATAGGATTTAATAAAGCAATTTCGTATATTGTATAATTTTTTTTTTTTTGGTATTATGTAATAGGGAAACTGGTGCTACGTTTATTATTTATGTGTCAAAAAGTTTTTCTTACAGAATACAACATGCACGAAATATTTTTCTTTTTTTTTTTTATTATTTGCAAACTTATTTATAAACTGCGTATAAGAGCTTATATTCTCATATAAAAAATAAAAAAGAAAACATGAAAGTGGGTTAAATATCGAAAAAAGCATAACAACAAAATCGAATTTAAGGATATATATTTTTACTTTCTTTAAAGTTAAATTACTTTCTTTCTTTTTTCAGTAATTTTTAAACAAAATATTATGCATGCCAACGTAAAAGGTGTAACTATGAAAAAATATCATTTAAAAAGGATTTCGATTCATACCAAAGAAATGCCACTTATTGAGTACCAAACATCGTTAACAAAAAAAACAAAAAAATTAGGTTAAAATAATATCTGTTTTATCTACTTAAGTATATGTAGGTATGGGCTTGTTTGTTACCTAGAGTTTTTTTCTGTTTTACTGTACCTAACTAATAGTGACATTGCGTGGCTTTTATTATTTTCGTTGGAGATGGTAGTCATTCATCTAATCTATCTTAATCACTAGGTCACAAAGTGCTCATTAATAAAATTTGTTTTTACCCGGGAATTTAGGGTAGACTGATATATACCTACGCGCGACGTGGTAATACCTTTTTATGTTATTATTTTTCTTCTTTTTTTTTCTCTCTTTGACTGTGTATATAAACGTGTGGATGTGGATTGCGTAAAATTTTATGGGGTGAAGATCTTTTTTATTGCTCAAGTTTTTTTTTTTTTCGTTTTCCTGCTTTATATTTTGATGAGTCCAATTAAAAGTATTCGGTTGATATAAATGTACTTTAGATAATTATATGTTTCATTTTTGTTCTCTATAAATTGATTGTATCCATAATTATGCTATTGAATAGTTTATTTATTCATAGTATTTATTATGCATGATTTAATTAATTAGTTTTCATATTTATGAAAATTCTCTTTATTTCAAATTCAATTTGTAACTGTTTGTTAAGTAGCTTAGTTATATTCGCATTTAAGCATGATTGCTGAAACCAATAATAATGATTAACTCTAAAATATTATTGAAGCATATAATTTGAACATTCTCCAAAAATATTGATGTGCTTGTCTACGGGTACGAGAGGTTAAATAGGTACTTCAATTCCATTTCATTAAGTTTATCTTGTTATCGTACAAATTCACTAATCACAAATTATCAAAATCAATCTATTTACAGTCGTATTATGTTTATTATGCTAATCAAAAATTAAGTTTTTACAAAATAGAAACAATTTTCCTGTGGGATCAATATTCACTAATTTCGTATTATTCAATATTATTCGAAAAGGTTGTGGGACATATCTAAATGGAATTTTAGAAATGAGACATGGAATAAATATCAATATTTACCTGAATCAAATGATATTTAATGAAATTTTTGGTCTATTTTGTGGTTTCTTTTTTGTTTTTTGAACAATTTAGTAAAATGACGTCCGAATATTTTAGCTATCAAAGTTTTTGCAAATATAAACAGTGGCGAACTGGGAAAGTAGTAGCCTGACCGGAAATAACCTCGCGGGCTCCATTTCGATTTGAAAATGTGTTAGACCAACACTTTTTTTCACGAACAACAATCGCGTGTCGCTTACAAAGTAAATTGCACAGATTGTTAAAAATATAATACATAGAGGTGAAACCAAACAACATTTAAAGAAGAGATTAATAGACCACCAGTATCATTCAAGGAAAAACAATGTGAACCACAATGCTTTGGTGAATCATTCAGTCAGAATCAACATAAATTTGATTGAGAGAATTTTGAAATCTTAAATAAAATGAAAGTTATGTGAAAGCATTGAAATACATTAAAATAAAAACAACATATCCATGCAAATTGATAATATTAACTTGAACGAAATTTATAATTCATTTCTATAATTTTGACGAAGGTCAATGGTTTTACTACGGCTCAGGCTTTTGACATTAATTGAATTGGTTAAGAATCAGAGTAAATATAGAAGAAATTATTAGTCACGACTAAGTCCTAAGTTAAATTTGTGATTTTTTGTTTAAATATTTACAATTAACTTGAAATTTAAAATGATACGATTTTATTTTTTTTATTATGCGATTTAACGTAAGAATTTTTGTTTTCATTTTTGTCGTTTTTTTTTTGGCCTGAAGATCAAAATGTCACAATAAAAAAATAAATTAAAGGGTAAACTTGGGTAAGCCGAAGAATTTTTTTTTAATTGAAAATTCCAATCTAAAGAATACATATAGAGAAAAAATGTCTTCACTTCTTTAGATTTATTTGTAATTCTTCTTTATTATTGAGTTTTTCATATTAGAATTCAAATACTTAATTAATACTTTATTTAAAAAACGTGGAATGCAGAGTTACACATATTTTCAATATCGACGGCTTTTAGCCACCTTTTGAAAACATCGACTCGTGTAATTACTTATAAAGAATAAATAATTATTTATTAATTTACCTCATATCTACTTAAAATTAAACTACTTGCTTTTTGGTGCTTTTTCAGAAAATATATTTGCAACATCGAGACGTATTGAAATAATAATAAAAAATGATATGTCACAATATCATTGGTAAATCATTCAAAAATAATTTAAAAAAAACTCCTATGTCATTTAAGTTAAAAAAAAAAAAAGAATATTTCTCCGGCTTGCTTTTATGGCCCAGTCCTTACCTGCATATAAATTTGATTGTAACAAATAAAAGTTATTTATTTTTAGACTTTCAATCACAAGTAAATATTGGAAAATAATTATTATTCACGTGTATTTTTTTGTGTGTTGATAAACAATAAGTAAATTATTAAAAAATGAATATACGCGCCTGTATTTAATTTTCAATGCATTAGACGCAATATTTTCATATATTATAAAATATATTTGTATAGATTTTCGAAAAAACTTTTAATGGACTTTTTAATTAAATTACATTTCATTAAGTCTATAAACATACGGTTTTGAATTTCCTAAGTTTCCTCCATAATTTTCTAATTTTTTGAGTAAATATTAAGTTTTTACTTACATTTCTATAAAGTGGGAAAGTTTTCAAAATATTATCACGACAGTATTAGGGTTTTGTTACACGATTTAGTGCACTGTATTATTTTCATTTCAAAACTTACATTCTTTGTTTTAATATCCTGACGTAAATTCTTAAATTAATAATAAATTTAATTTTTTTTCTTCGACAATTAGGGACTTATCACACATCAGCTTGAATCAGGTTGAATTTTCTACGTTTAACTGAAGATATTTCATAAACTATTAGTCGGATTATTAGTTAATGAGATATTTCGGTTTAGGCGTGTAATACAATGAGAATAATGAAATTACCGGCGTAAAAACAAATATTCATAAATTTTCATCAACAAAAATATGTACACCAAAGTAATTTGACCTACAGCTTATGAAATATCTTCGATTAAGCGTATAAAGTTCACCGTGTATAAGTTAATGTGTGATAGACCCCTTAGCCAATACTATTCACTTCATATAAAAATATGGATAACGTATATACAATATTTATCATTGGTCTGGGTTGTTCACTTGTTTTCATGATGTGACAGCAGCCTTACAAATAGTTTACCAAGAAACTATTGAAACTATCAACCTAATTATATATTTGGGTATGTAATAAGAAATTGGTTTGGAAAATACCTTTTCAATATTAGTAATAATAATAATAGCTAAAATGTAATTTTACGGTAGAATTCCTATAATTAAATCATTAATGCAATAACTAAAAATAGATTTAACATGCATTTGTTGTTATTTATTTCATAAGTTTTTCAATTAAATGCAAGCTGTTTAAGATATTAAAATGATCGACAAGCAATGTGCTATGAACTTTTTACTTTTAAAAGGACGTAAGGGAATTGCTTTGTCAAAAGTTAATGTATATACCGCGTATTTTATTTTAATCGCCCTCCTTTTTTTCCTTATTGATCTGTCTTATTTTACATTATCCTGACACAGGAAATGTATCCACATCACCACACATATTTCACTTTAATAATTATTTAAGACCATCTTATAATATATTACAATACAAAACACATAAATAAATGAGATAGTAAAACCTGCGCATGCTTTTTTAAACATAAATAAACATAAAAAAAAAATAAAATAAAACTTTTCTTTTATATCCCCTCTCGCTCAATATATTAATAATTTATTGACGCTTCTTTTCTTTTTTTTATTACTTACTTTTCTACTCTATAAAATTTACTCTACCGAAAGTAGGTCTAAGGTAAAATGTGAAGGTACATATATTTTGTGCTAAGTACTTTTCATTTAGACTTTATTGGTTGGTAGACTCTATTATTTTCAAGTGTGCGCTTTTCTTCTTCTTTTTTTTTTTTTGTTTAAAAAATGCGAGGGAGTTAGTGGTGCTTATAAGTACACATCTAAATAACTACCTGTATAACATTATAGCAATTCTATCTACAACACGAAAGTAATATTATATTTAAGTAAGTACATTACGACGTTATTTGGTTGCCTTTAAATGAAAATTCAATTTAAAACACCGCGTCTATTTACATTTGAAAGTGATGATGATTGACAAATTAAAGATGAAAATAAAGATCGCACATTAATACGAGACTATGCAGTGTTCTATATGAATATGAATAACGATTGAACATAGAATAGATCCTAAGTGGGTATTTTACTTACAAAAAAAAGAATATAATCTTAATATGTACTAAATAATACTGACCCATTTGATTTTCAATAAATTTAATAATAAAACTATATACAGCAACAATAATACGTGTATTGTTTTAAAATCACCCGCACTATGGTATATGGAATAAAAAATTTAAATATATATAACAATCAATAAGAGAAAAAGGCGGGGGGGCGGTAGAGGCCTAAGTGATTTTCTGAATTATTTTCAATACCAATGATTTTTTTATAAAAAATCCTCTTATAAAATACATAAGCTATACGTAACAATAATTTTTCTATTTAATAAATATTTTTATATTTTCAGACTGAAAATTTCAGTTCAATTGAGTTAATAATAATAATGAGAACGAAATATCGCTAGAAATAATAATAAATAAATTATAAATAATGCACAATATCAAACAGCGATAGAACAAATATTTAGTGACAGTTATGATATTATATTTCGTTCGCATCATTGTCAGAAAAAACATCAATATTTAATTAAAAATCACGTCCTTTCAAATAAAATGTTCAGTAACTATATTTTCGTAAAATATTTTGTTTTAATATATTGAAAAACAAGAAAAATAAAAAAATAAAAAATGAAAAGCACTGTTAGGTAAAATAGCATGAAATTATATGAAATTTAGCATAATATTCTATAGGTTTGAAATCTATATCATGATGATATGTATTAGGGATACAGTTTATAAAAAAAAAACTTGATATACAATATTTTGTTTTCTATCTCTCTCTGGTAGTCTTTTTCTTTTTATACCTTTTTTTTTTTTTTAAATAACACACGTTTCAGAGTTGAATCAAAGTTTTCTATATTATAGAAAACTACGTGCTTAAATTACTGATGACTTGTTGATACATATTTGATGTTGTTTCTTCTGGTGTATCGACCTTGTGTTGTGCGCTTACCGACCGGAGTAAAAATAAAATATAATATATCTTTATCCAGCAACCCGCGCATATATAAATATATAGAAAATATAAATATATAAATGAAAATTAGGCATCGTAACTACATATAATACTAGTAATACTAGTCGTCGTACATCCCGAGAGCTTTAATATGCGGTGAGTATAGGTAAGATTAGAACAAGGTATACCAGCTATAAAATGTAATTCTATACTTAGGCACATCTCCACCTACCAAAAATTATGTTTAGCCATGAAGATAAATAAATTCAGAGAATATGAGATATTACTAACGGATACCAGATTTTCTAACTTAAATTATGTGCTGGTTATATGTATAAAAGCAATATATTAGTGTATTAGTGAGAAAATGAAATTCATATTAGTATTTTCTTGCGTTTAATTATAATTTAATATATAAGGATGCTTACCATCTACACAATATATATAAATACATATAACGAATAACCAACCATTTTATATCTTTTCATTCCTTTTTTTTTCAGACAAAGTTGCTCGCATGTATAATTAAGTGTTGTTGATAATTTAAAAGAAATTAATTAAATTTCACTTTATTAATTGATAGCTATTGCGCGCCTCTCCAACCTGTCTTTATTAGTATTATAAGACATAGCGAAATAGGCAAAATAAATGTATACCTAATATACAAATATACAAGTACCTGCTGGCACAGAAATGCTTAAGTACCCCACATACGCGATGCATAAATATTAAAAACAATAATGTAATATGCATATAGCAAGTTGTGTTATAATAATAAATATTGTATATTATAGGCATTTTACACTTATCCAGATAATAGCAATACGCATATTAAATTATATATTGGTACTCGTTAGTCGTTCGTTACCTATACCTTAGACCCATTTCTATATGTATAATTTTCATCTTAAAAGAAATGAAATGGTATTTGTTTAGCTTTTAAGTTGTGAATATCTTTTAAAGATGAGCATTAAACCGTAATACTTTTTTGCATATCATACCTCCAGTATAATACGCGTATCATTTCAATGCGTTAAGGTTTTTATTGTTTTTGTTCGGCTGTTTGCTATTATTATTGCTAAACTGTGCTGGTGCGCAATATTAAAAGCGAAACGAGGGTTATTATGTGTGACACATTGAAAATTTCATGGCTTTTCACTTCAAGTTGTTGTAATTATTTTTGTCTGAAACCATCGCTAATATTTATATATATGCTGAGTGTATACCATATATAAGTGTGAAGTAGGGTGTCCCAAAAAAAATCAAATATCTGGAAAATGTGCTCCATCTTTTGCAGGTTTTAAAAAATTATTCGATACATATTTTTATGTACTACATATAAAACATTATAGATTTGTTTTTTTTTTGTTATCTATTCCCTCCCCCTCCTAATCTCAGGTACTATGCCGGATAGGGATAATAATTATACTATGATGTAGACTGACTGAAAATGACTTTTGATCTTGATCCCAAAAGATTAAAAGTCACTAGGTCAAAAAAAAATCTATGGAGGTATTAAATAATAAAATAACTTTTACAATTTACATATTAATAAATTGGATACTTATCCAATTTTGATAGACTTTCTTGTTGATTATTTAAATTAAAGTGCTTTTGCAACTGGCCCAAATTTAAAAAAATCACAAAAAAGGTGAAGGAGTATGGTTTTATTATCCAAAACTCAAGTATTTTCATATGTAAAACTACATATAGTCCCACACATACCATTTAGAAATATTCATTGTTTATTAATTTAAAAAAAAAAATCAAAAAATCAAAATATACGCTTTAGCTCTTCACTGATTTGTATCAAATTTTGCGAAACTTAAATTTGTTAAAAACTGAATAACTTTTTTTTTAACTATGTCTATCTATAACTATATATTATGTCGGGTAGCTGTAGTTCAAAATAGGGGTCCTGAGGCAATGTAGAATTCATTTCTAGATCATCAAAGAGAAATTTTGTTGTAATTTTTTATTTAGCATTATTTTATGTTAAATTTAAAATATATGAATATAAATAGTTTTAAATTACATGTAATAATTTAATTGACATTTCGATAAAAGCATTCGTATTTTTATATTTTATGGCCTTGTAATTTAAATATAATTGATAATTTTTCTTCTTTCTCTGCTGAGTCAGGCTGATTTTCAGATCCAATGGACATCGTTGGCTTCATTAACACTAGATTTTCTTAAATTCAAACCACGAACGAATCAGTATTTATTGTATTGGGCTTTTGGTTAGCACTTATTTGGTGGGGAAATATACGGATAAACAAGTTATAGTTAATATTGAATAAATAAATTAAATTTAGATAGATACTTCGCCAGCGCATCGAAAAGGTTATTAAATTATATTATTGTGTTATAATTCTTAAAAATTGGTAAAATAGAAAGTTAATTGGATTCCTGGGTTTCAGCAGTTTTTTTTTTTTTAATCTTAGAACAAAATCTTCAAATATATCAACCTCTGTGATCTATAAATGGGGTTAAAAAAAGACTAGTTTATTTCAACCTTAAGGCCCTAGTTTTGTACTACACCTACCCAAAATAATATGATAAAAATATACAAGCACCAAAAAGTTTTGGTTTTTTTAAAAAAATATATGATTATCTAAAGTGTCCCTAAGTATAAAACTATGAAGTTTTATAATTCTACATACTTTAAGTTATGGTTAAATAACCATTTTTTTGATGATATTTTGAAAGTTTGGAGTGACGGAGATAGTTTCTGAATGCATCTTATATTAAATAAAAACATGTGACGAATTATTGTGATCTTTGATTTTTTTTCTTGGACACCCTATGAATAGTGTTATCTACTACATATATGTTTTTATTATATAATAATGTTGTGTAGATAACATACGTCAAGGGAGTTTCTGTTGTTAAAACGTTTTGTACACGGTTTGGTTCAATGTACAATGTATCATTCTATACGGTTTATAATACCAACCTACTCTTGACAAAGCAGAAACAGAGCAAGGGGCAATAAATAGAGTACAATTAACCTTTGAGGTAAAATCTGTCACAGTCTACGTATACTTCTCGTATTTACTTAAATAGACGTAATTATATTTAATTAGATTTATTCTTATTACAAAACAGATTCATTTAATTAGTTAATTTAAAGATATTTTCTTGTAATTTATGTTTATTAAATTTGTAATTAAATACGTTAACGTGCCATTAAATACATACGTGAACGTAATATACCTACTTGAATTTCAAAATTTTCATTTTTATAAAATTAATAAACATTTGTTAGCAATTCATAAATTCTTTTTTTTTAATATATTCTTTTCATAATGAAATCATTGAAAACAATAATATGAAAAAACGTCCACAAGTTTTCCCTATCCTAGTGGAATTTAGGTTTACTTTTTGTATACCATGGAAGGTTGTTTTTGGAACCAATTGTATACCTATACCTTCCGAGGTTTACTTTTTGTATAACTATACCTTTATATGCATACTTTTTTTGCAAAATATACTTGTGGGCCGAAACTTTCCGCAGTGAAGACTTTCAAATCTTGATGACACATCAATTTTTCCATTAAAAAATGTTACAACGATTATATTCACTAAATCATTCATCAATTAATCCATAAAATTCTAAGTACATATTTTTAAGTGAATATTTAATCAATCTAGTAAAATTCAAAGTTTAACAGCGTTCATCAGCGGAAACTAATAGCGCATTAGCCATTAGTGCAAACGGATGAATTAAAAATGCAGCCGAGGTAGCGTGCTTAAATTTTTAAATAAATAGCGGAGCTTTTATTTCGCGCTAAAATATTTTTTTTTTTTTAGAATCATTTAACAGTCAATAAATTAAATAAATTATTATTATTTTTTTTACATTTTTATGTTTTGGCTTATGTTTATGCTTATTTATAATACTATATATATTTGGGTGGATCGATTTTTTGAGTTGCATTTGGTCTCCTCATAGTAACGTGCTGGTTTTCCAGCTATATTGATAATGGAAATATTTATAAAAAAAAATAAACTAGAAATTCATTTTGCGACTATACGCACATATATAAATAATAATTAATATTGTAAAATAACTGAACAACAGTATTCTCCATAAAAATGGTTTATGAAATTATTGTATAATATTATTATTGAATTTGAACAAAGATATTCAGACTTGCTGAGCAAAATCAGTGCAATTTTCTTCAAATGCATATCCGCTTTCATTTGCTTTTTATTTGATTTGATTTAATATAATTTGATTTAATTTAATTTGATTTTAATTTATTTCATTTTATTTTAATTTATAATTACCACCATTAATTATGATTTTATTTTTTATTATGAATTCCGTTAAAATATCTACATGGATATAAACTGAGTGCTACAATGTTTATCTTTGCTATGCTTTTTTGCCTTTTTGAGTAAAATTTCGTATTTGTTATAAAATAAATAAAAAAATATATATATCTATCTATATATGCGAGTATAACGATTTGATGTTGTATACTAACTCAATGGCATATACCCTACCTCATACATTTTATAATGTAACACAATACATAATATATCTTCCCGGAGGATGAATAAAATATTTAAAGTTCGTCAATACATTGTGTCATACAGTATATTTATCATACATAATCCATTGAAAAGGAATATACAAAAATGAGATTTATTGGAAAAATGTGAAGAAAAGTAACAGCTCCTGCATATTCGTTCTATATTTTCTTTTTTCTGCAAATTTTTCATATATCTTTATTTATATTGTACCTTACGTCGCACATCTTACATATAGATTTTGTATATATTCTAAAATGTAACTATCGACGTAAATTGAATAATGGCATATATTTTTTTTTCTTTACTTCGCGCAATTTTACCACACACAGGTGTGCAGAAGCTGATGAATAGGGTGCCCTATCTATTTCTATAAAGCTTCCTGCATTATTAAATAATTTTCCGTTCGGGTGTGCGGCACATCAATTCTCTATAAAATTATTTATTTATTTTCAAATAATATAGAATTTTTTTTGAATAGGCAATGTAATTATTTTTCTATCCATGGATTTGAGACTGTCGTTAGTGTATCGAGATTTTTCAGTTCAGGTGGTGTTATTATTTATCGATATTTAGCATTAAGTGGGAATAATTATTATTTATTTTTTTTATTAATGTAAATATTTTTTTTATTACATAGGATAATTACTCAATAAAATATGAAATCATTTTAAAATAAAATTTCGAATCTTCCATATAAATTTGAATTTATTCATTTTTCGATGTTCGTGTCATATTGTCCTTGGCTGCAATGTATTCTAGTCTGTCTGTTGAATACATAAATCGAAACACGCAATAAATTAAAGTTATTTAACACGACTAACAAAATTCCAATATCCAAGATAACCAATCTATAGAATATTAAATTACAGTTTAGCTAATAATATTTAAATATTTTACAATTATAAACACTTTCAACTATATATGTATAATTATTTTTTCCTAATTTAACTCTTCTAAAAGTTATTTCCTTTATCTTATCGATTACTACAAAAATTGATGAAAGCTAATTGCTTAAACATGAGTAAACACTTTTGGACATGCAACTTTAACCTCTTCAGAGTTATTTACTACTGAATGAATGTTTGCAGTTTAACTTTATTATGAGGTAGACGGGTGTATTTGTAGGTAGTCTGGTTAGTGTATTTTGTAATGTATTTAAATCACTTTTTAAGTTCAGTTAGGTTGCATATTTTATTTTATTTTCATCAGAGGATAGATAAGTGAACCTGCACGTAACTAAACACATATAATTTAACATTTTCTTTCATTTTACTGTACACAAAATGATTTTAAAAAAATAAAAAAATCAGTAGCTTTTTAATGGTTTGAAGTGGTTACTTTTACCATCTGAAGTGAGTGATTATGCTTGTCTGAATCTTAATACTCGCAAAATTAAATTCTATTTATGAATGACGATTGGAATATTTTCTGTTTTTTTTTTTGTGTACTAAAATATAATTGCATTGAATATAATTCTATTTATGTAAATTGCAATTAGGTACTGGTAATGCATTTCGTGTAAAATTGGATCATTATCATTCACAGCGAATCATTCAATGTAATTAAAATTGATATATCGTTTTGAGACTAAATATTAATAACACCTTCATACAGGGAATAATTAATAAGAATTAAAAACAAATCTAAATGTTAATACTTATGAAAGAATGAATGTCTGTTTGATTTTTAACTTTAAATTTTCATAATATTTTCTCCTTTTTTTTCATATCAGAACTCATCGAATAATGAAATTTAAATTTATAAATTGCATTATTCCCTAAAAGGGACTATATCTTTATAAATATCTCATTTTATTGTCAAATTTGTATAATATCATTCAACATAACATCAAATATGTTGTCCTTTAATACCGACTGTAATATATTCCAATATTATATTTAGGTAGCTCAGTATCTGGTTGACTGTAACTATATATATTATATTTATGTATGTTTTATAGAAAATTGTAATGTGTGTACATTTAGATCTTCCTATCAGTATGTCTTCACCCTCGCAAAATGTGTGAAAATATTTTTGATATGTATGAAGGGATATATCCCTTGTGAATTTATGCATGTATTACAATTTATATTACGATACATTACGTACATAATATTTATAAGTATAATATCTATTGCCATTTTCTATGTATACAAAAAAAAAAAAGTATATTTGATACGAAAGAAAATAAGATACATATTACACAGATGATCGATTTTAGCCAAATTTGATTTGAAATTGGCATTTGAATAACAAATGAATTTCTTATTAATATTTTCTTTTCCTCATTTTTGTTCGTTTCAAAATTTATTCATTATATTGTCGTATTCTTTCGCTTAAAATTAATTTATTCAGCAATTATTTATTATTCTGCTGGCAGGGAGTCTTCAGCATCACATCGTTTATACATTTTATTGCAGCATTGTAGGAAATGCTTGGAAAATGTACAAAAAGTATACAGTCATTATTATTATCTTTTACTTTGTCTTGTAATAATAACTGTTTAATGGGAAAAACTCAAAGAAAAACTTAAAAATAAAAATAAAAAAAATAAAAAAGAAAATAGAAAAAAAATAAGAAAATTAACAATTTACTGTACCCATCATCATAATTGTGCTTATCAGACAAGCTCTCTATGTGTACATTGCTTATATTTAAGTTGCTAAAGCACCGGAGAAAGTTTATTTATTTACGGAATAAAACAAAGGAAGTTAAAAAAAAAAATAAGCAAATAAAGTGAATTCGTATTAGATGTTAGAATGAAAACGATTTCGCTCAAGTGCACTTTACTAAACGTTGAATGTAGGACTAAATACTTAGAAAAAACAAACCGGATAGCTAAAATAGTTTTTACAAGGCTTTCAAATTAAGAACATCCAATTGCTTTCTAGAGTTTACACATCACAGATGCATTTCATGATGGTTGCAAAAATCTATTTACTTAGAAAATATTTGAAACAGGAAATAATAATAATTTGAAAGCTTATTTCATTTATACATTTTTATCTCATTTATAAATGCTCTTAGATTAGAATTTTAGTTTTATATGGTGGAGTCACTCATAATCATAAAATTCCTTATAATATTTATTATACGTACTTATGTAAAAATAAATACAGAATAGGGTGGTTATTTTTTTTTCAAAATTTGGAACATAATTGTTTCAAAGCTTGTATTTTGCGTAAAAATAATCAAGTCATTTTAATTGGATGCTTACACATCTTTTCATACAATATAATAAAAAAAACAAAAAAATCAATTTACATCTTCTTTTTTTTTATTTTTAAAATGATATAATAATGAGATAATTTAATTATCTTTCCAGCACTATAAGCTTGAATTCAATTCGTAAATATTTCCAACATAGTAGGGGTAAACCAAGGTTGTGTGCTTTTTGTGCTTACTTTTGTAGATTTTGAAAAGTTCATATAAAAAAAAGTACGAAACAACGTAGTTCGTACTTTCGTACTAATTGCTTCACATAAAGGTTTTTAAATCATTCCTTTTCCTTTAACAATTTCAAAAATTCTACAAAAATTTAAATATGTTACCGTTGCTAAGTTTTTTTTATAATTGTATCTCACAAAAATGTAATATATTAAACAAAATATTTAAATAAATAAATTGAATTGAATTGTACTTTCGTACTTTTTTTTATATGAACTTTTCGAAATCTACGAAAGTACGCACAAAAAGTACGCAACCTTGGTTTACCCCTAGTAGTTTTAATGATAGCCTGCACCTTTTTTCATACAAAATTAAAAAGTAAAAAGAAAAGAAGTTGGTATGAAAAAGATGTGTAAGATTTCACTGAAATGGCTATAACTTTTGCAAATATCAACGAATTGTCGCAAATTTAGTACTACTGGAAAGATTATTAAAGTATCTAAGTTATTTAGAAGTTATTTTAAGAAAATAAGCTAAACTCAAAATATTAAAA
>JAABKK020042334.1:0-13043 GCA_011634745.2 Catotricha subobsoleta | reverse complement strand
ATATTCATGCAAGATGATATCATCTAACATGGGATATACGAATTTTAACTTTATTAAGGAATTTGGTAAGTTTTGATTAAAAAATATTTAGGAAAATGCAGACCTCAAAAGTTAGTATCCACAAAAATTTAGATTTTCGTATCAAAATTCGAAAATTGAAATTATTGTAGATACTGTTTTCTACTTCTAAAGGCAGCTTGTAGATTGGCACTGTTTTCTAACCTATGCTGGTTGAATTGCAAATACTATTGCAAAAGCGAAAAGTATAACAAATATATTTTGAACTTCTATTGTAAGTTAGAAAATTTTATGTTTAAAAAACATCATCACACATCCCAATACGTTTTATAAAACGTTATGAATAAATTAACATTAAAGAAAATACTCGCATAAAATAATTGCATACATCTTGACTCAACTTTCGATAACATTTTGTTTTTGAAATAGTTACATAATATTGTTAGTAAGTACGCGATCAACACGCTTTATCGAACATTCTAAATGGTATTATCCATTTGTTCAATACTTATAGTTTAGATGTAGACATGAGATTTATGAATATATTTGATCTAATACAAAGTGAAAATATAAAACTAAATAATTATAAAATGTTTATAAAATCTTATTACATAACTGAAAATATCAGCATTATATGAATGTAGGGAACCTCTATTGTTTTCTTTATAGCTATTCACTCGGAACACCAAAATTGTACATCAAGAAATTAATGATTAACTAACATGATTTTATAAATCTGGATAATTTGTGATGTTCACATTTTTGCTTTTTTTTTGTTTTGTTTTAGTAGAAATACGTCATTAAATTGATTTTTGTATTTTATGATATGCACACGTTATCTCGTATATAAATAAATAATTTAGACATTAGTAAATGAATAAAGTTCTCCAATAATTTATGTAGGTTTGAAGTGATCAGAGAAAAGAAGAATTTATTTATGATATTTTACCTATAATAAATAATTTCTTCGTATAACTATAACATATAGCGGATATAGAAATAGTTTATGTAAATGTTTCCTATAGCGAATTAGTGAGTGTACGTCGTTTTTCTTTAAATTAATGCCAGCAAGAACGGATGTAAGATTTTGTCCACTTCTATTCGGAGTAATCATAGAATTCAATGAATCGACTTTATTTCTGATAACTTTGATTTTAAATGGCATTTAATGAATCGCATAAAAAGAAAATTGAAAATTAATTTTTTTTTTTTAGCAAATTACTATCAAATAATTTTCAAAAACTTTAGGGACGGAATCATTTAAATCACGTAGAGACGATTGAAATTAATTGTTTCTTTCATTTTTAACATTATTTTTTCATATCCGAATTTTCATTAATTTGAATAGGAACAATATGTGCCTACATGGACGACAAAATCAAAATGAAATAAACGTATTAAGTAGTAGGTTCTTATAATTCAATTTATTTGATTTTAAAATATTGGATTTTTTTGAAAGTATTTTAATTCATTGTTTTTTATTATGATGCACTATGCGTGAAATATGAAAGTGCATTATTGCTTTGATTTTTTTCTTATCTTTTTTGTTGTTGTCTGTCCGCCGCCTAATCTTGGGAACTAGTGGCCGAAGGGAGAACGGACCCTTACAATTTACATGTAGTAATCAATTGAATACTAATTCAATTTTAATAGCCTTTCTTGTTTATTATTTTATTTTTTGTAATTATAATTTTAGTTATATCTACGGTCTTGCTATACAACTACTACCTAGTTAGTTTTCACAGTGCTTCACTAATTTTATTTCTGACAAAATTTTGCTAAAAACAAATGTAATTTATTAAAATTTTCATTACAAAATGATTCCGACTTAATATTAAATCTGAAAATCATTCAACAAATTTAATACTCGTTCATGTGCATTATCATAGTTATAACAACTAATACTTTTAAAATAATACTTATAGCTTTTCCATAAACATATTGAATGACAATATTGTTAATGTGTATTTTTAATATTAATGACGAAATGATTATTTATATATCGCACCTAATCATTCTTTTTCGATTTCTCATTATTATTATATTTAACATTCACATTCAAACATTATTACTATTATAAAAATGCGAAGTATCAATATTTTATTTCAACTAATAATAATACTAACCAACACATTGTTATTGATAATGAACAAATTGACTACTTACTACAATTTTGATTACATTTACAGTGAATGACTGTAGAAAATGTTTTACGAATTATTATTGTAAATGATTAGTACCGTTCATTATGTAGTTTATTGGTCGCTATATTTATAATCAAAATTAAAGGTTTCTATTCTTTAGAATAACTACTCTGTCCTCCGATATTCAACAAATCTACATAATTATAATTTATTAGAAAAAAAAATGTGTTCACATATAACCTAAATTGATGGTCATAAATATCAACAATCTGAACAACATTTTATAAACAAATGACTTTATGTATTTACTTTTTCTGTGTGTGAAAATGCATATATGTACATGTAAGTAATTTCTAAGACTGAATTTATGACGATAAAAAAAAAACATGACTTTTACGACTTAAACTAATGAATACTATTTATTGAAATTTAGAAAACTATCGAATTAAAGTGGCAAAAAAGAATTATTAATCGTTTAGATGCAATGAACATATGAACATATCATCACATCACTTAGGGAATCCTATGGTCCTCGAAATAAATTGAAGGAGTGCTTCAATCGAAACGTTATAATAAGAACGAAATGTTTGAATTGATTAGAAGAGCTATAACATATCTAAGTTTAATAAAAAGAAAATGTTTGGCTTTATTTTTGCGGGAAATCGCATAAAATAATCTCGTTATCTAGAGACCCAGAGTTAAAGTCACCGGCCATTATTAAAACATATGTTAGATTCAAACTATTATCGTAGCCGTTTTCTTTCTATAAAAATTATGTAATTTTTTAAAATACTAAAAGTCATTCGATTAAATATTTGCAAATTAGCCAAATCACGTCATCCTTCATATCGAGATTCATTTCTTTTTTTTATACATCTATTTATTTTTCATGAATACATAGCGCGGTTCAAAGTTTTAATTTCTTGTTTTTTTTTTTTAATTTGTAATCGAAGCAAATCATAATCTTATGACTGTATTGACTAGAAAAATATTGAAGTTGTTAGATTGACAAGTATTGTAAATACTGAATAGTAATTAATGTTCATGTTATATTATTTCACTGGTTTCTAATAATGTGAAATGTTTTCATTTTAAGTAAATTTAGTTGTAAGATATATTTTCTTTTTTTTTTGACTATTAGGTATTCATAATATTCCTATGCCAACATTCACACAAAATAACAACAACAATGAATATATTGTGAACCACACGGCTAAATGAAATTGTTTTAAATATCCAAAATTAACCGCCTCTGCACATAATATTTTAACAACCACACACTCTTTTTTTTTTATTTCTTCTGTTGTATATATTTCGTTTTAAAACATTTAAATTATGTATAGTTTTTTTATTTTTTATAAAAATTTCTGAATAGAATTTTATTCAATTGCACAACACGTAACTTTAAAATACAATATTTTTATGTTACTTTCATAATAAACCGGAGAATTTAGAAGAGAAAATACATTTTTTTTTCATATTTAAGACAGTATTTTTATTTTTAGATTTTGAATAATGGATCAGATATTTAAACAATAAAATATTAAGTATTAGTTTTCTTTCTTTCTTTTTTTTTTTTAGAAAAAAAAATTGTATTTAGCCGATTACCAAATATTAGAAAAAAAAAAAAGAAAGAAAGAAGAATTATGTCGATATCTAGTTTTGTATATTGTTGTTCACAACCTTAGTTTACGACGTTTTTTAATAGAAATGTTAATTTATTAACACACATATTTTTCGCGGCCGTTTATTTCGTCTTAACGATACCAACTAATAATAATATAAAACGATTTGTCGTGAATGCGCCGATGTCTGTTTTCTATAACAAATACTTACCATTTATTTTACGAATATTATTTCTATATACGATGTGCAACTTCACGTTTGCCGTACCGAAGGTGCGGTACGCGATTTAGTTCCGATTTTTCATCGAATAAACATCGTTATCATCGTTACATGAAAATGAGTATTAATACATAATATATATATTTTTTTTTAACAATGTTAAAAATTATATCTTCGTTTTATTAAGTATTGAGTACCTCTAGGAACTTGTTATTGCCTATATATACAGAAGCAGATGCAGAGCATTATGTTAAATAAATAATAATATTATTTTTACGCAGTGTAAAATGTATATATAGAACAAGTGAATGAAGATTAGATAAGATAATTTCTAGTTTATGTACTTTCATTGAACAGAATTGAAATTTAGAAAAATGTAATTAATTGCAATTAGAAAAAATGAAAAAGAATATAAAACTGCATTATGCAGATCGAGTTTTTTTTGTTGAGAAGAATGAACGAGTTAATGATGATAAATGGAGAAAATTTTGATAAATTTATAAAAATTCTACTTGTTATATTAAATTCAATTGATACACTTTGTTTTTCGCTCTATTAAACACTTTTCGAAGTATAAAAAAAAAAAAAACTAAAAATAATTGATTATTTTGTCATACTTTTCAATTGGTTTGATTCAGAAAATTTCAGTAACAAGAACCGCCAAAGTTGAGTTTTCTTTGTTTTTTTTTTGTTAATTTCGTATATTTTTTTCACACTGGATACAAATAAAAAGTTTTTAACTAATAATCCAACAAAAATGGAACAATCAATATTGATGTATAAAAAAAACATTTTGAGCCTGCATATAGGAATTCTCTGTTTTAAGGATTAATTTAGTTCCAATTTTGAAGCACTTTCATGACCTATTCTAATTAATATAGATCTCATTCTCAGTCTAAATCCTAAATTTAATAAATTAAAACTACTTAACTATACTATGATTAGCATTATTCCTGAACATATACTGGACATATAAAACAATAACACCAAAAACAATCTCTAAATTTATCACATTCGTAATAAATTACATTAAAAGTTAATTTCTAATTTCAAATAATAAATAAACATAAGACGAGGAAATTTTATCTACCAAAAAATTTAATTAAACATACGGTTTATATTCAATAATGCTAGCGACAGACGAATGAGATATTCTAGATTAACGAAAGTAGATTAAGCTAAATTCTTGAACAAGTTTTGTTTTTTTTTTCTTTAAATAACTATATGAAATTCACTTTATTTGATGAACAAATACCAAGATTGTTCTTTGAATTTTGCTTAATCCACTTTCATAAATCTAGAATATCTCGCTTGTTAGTCGCTAGCATAATAGTTAGTTATTCGAGGAATTATAAAAACTTCAAAACTAAAATAAAAATCAATTCTAAACTCATATAATGTGATAAAGCTCACTTTTAAACATATAAAATACATGAAATATATTAAGCAATGTTCATTAAAAAGTATTGATTACGAACTCCACGTTGTATACATTCAAACATTTGCTGCTTAGCTTTCGTATATATATTGAGGTAATATTAATCATATAGTTACCTCTAGTAGCTAAACTTGAAAATGATGAATTCAGTTGTTGTTGTTTGATACATTTGCAAATGCAAATTTTACCGATCGGATGTGTAAAATATATCAAAATAATAGTAAAATGATGTCACTTTTATTAAGTATTAGAAAAAAATATTTTTATAAATAATGGTAAATATTTTAGTGGGCACACCCTATCACTTAATCAGTTGTTTTTCGTATTTTAGTTAGAAGTATTTTCTATAGTAAAGAGGCTGAACAAATAAAATATCAAAAAGAAAAACAAGATAAAAGTTCTTTTTTTATCGTTATTGTTATAAAGTGTGAAAAATGTAATAACATTTTAAATAAGTAAATGTTATTCAATTTCTACCTACTTTCAATTTTCAAACTACAAACAAAAGTATGTTAAAATATCCAGACATGCAGCTAAACATATTCGGAACATAAAATTTATAACACCATTTAATATTATCAAATAAATTTAGATACTAAAATAGACACATTATTTTAAGAATAACTTAAAAATCGAAAAGAACCAACTCAAATACAATGCGCTTTGCATTGGCATTAGAAAATTTAGAGCAAAAATAAAATAAGAGTGTGTTGATCTTATTTTGAAATTGTTTTATGTGCTAAGAATGAATTAGGAATTCTAAATAAAAGATTTTTGTTTCGCCAAGAAATTTTCATTAAAATTTGTTTCTTTATTTCAAATAAAAAAAAAAAAATAAATAAAAAAATAAACGAAGATTAAAAAACATCTGGTTTAAGGAAATTCGTTTTTGATTTAAGATATAATCAAAACACATTCTTTACGAATAATGTTTTCAACGATTACGATTAATGTTGGTAAAACGGTCTTCTACAATGAATGTTCAAAATTTAAAATGTAAACACTAGGTATTGAATAAGGCCAATGAACTGATTTTTTGTCGGTTTGCTTAAAAATTATATTTAAATCAAAAACATTTAAATTGAGATAGTTATCATATTTTTCCATTCACTACGCCAACTCTAGATAATGTTGTACGGGCGTAACATTTGCTTTAGTTTATTAAATATTATAAATCAATTGACTTATTTTTTTAATACCTAAACTGCATCTGTAAGTATATAAAATTTTAATTGGATGTAGAGCCGATACATTGAGGAATTTATGCAAAAATTCTTTCAAAACTGAGAATTCGTATAAAGTATACCAGAGCCAAATCTCGAATCAATGAAATAGACATTAAATCTATATAAAATTGGACCTTAAAAACGTATTTTTTGTTAGTTTAAATCAAAAATATTAGTTGTATATTAGTTGTGGATTTGATATATTACCTATTATATACTTTTTTTTATCTCAAATAAACGCGGCGTTGATTTTTCTTACGGCACACATCAGCAACTAACTACGATATTCGCACCTGTGGACATATCTTAGGACATAAATTAGGAGGTATATATTTCTATATAGTGTGATAAGTGAATAAAATATTAATTTTAAGCTGACAAAAGAATATAACTATATTATAAAAGTTTTTTAATCTAATTTTAACAAACAGTATGTTATGTGCATTTTACATATATAAACTTTTCATCATCATTTTATATATATGTATCAAAGTTTCGTAGTGTATACACGCGATCTAGATGTCTATTAGGGAATAGAATATTTTATTTAATTAGGATAAAAACATTCAAAAGAAAATCCAAGATCTATTGGTTGAGTTTTGAGTTTTGATCCCCGCGCACCTTATTTTAATTTATTTAGGCCCTGTCAGAAGTTCATATAATTTTGTAAGACATGAAACATTTCTATGTTATCAATATGTGAGATAAAATAGTATAATCAAGGTGGGATAATATAAGAGCGATAAAAATCATATACCACATTTTCACATTTCATTTTGAAGAATTATTTGAACAAACCAATAACAAAAATGGTATATATAACCGCGTTTTTTTAATATTTTAAAAATAAACGGATTTGCATGATTTTTTGATAAACATCCGTGGATTTTTTAATTGTTCAAAATTACTACCCTAAGTCTAAAATATCAAGATATTAGTTTTTTTCATAAATAAATAAATAAATAAATAAATAAATGTTTTCAAAAATGTATGTATAGTTTTTTATGCACCTCATCTGTTAATAAATAATTTATAATAATCAAGAGCATTATTTTAATAAGACATACAAATTTATTTAATTGGCAAACCGAATTTAATTTTAAACACTATATATACAAGCATGAAAAGAAAATTATTATCTTTTTTGTTATATAAATATTTGTATTTTGCAATGAAATACAACAGAAAAATAAACAAACGAAAAAATTAAAGTTAATTAAGTAAGTTATGTAACTTTGTTTGAATTGATGGACAAAATATTGAGTGCGGTTACCTAACTAGCTAGAAAATATTTTACTAAACCTACAACGTATACTGTTCAATGTTCATGTTCATACTCATTTAGTTTTATTTTAATTTTAATGATTGTAAAATGACTTGCGTTGCTCATATTGGCTGATTCAGGAAGATATTATTGACGGATGTACCATTAATAATATAAATATATAGCAAATATATTGTCGTCGTTTATAAAGACTAATTCAACTGTGGTTATTTATTTGCATTAAAATGATATTTTTCTTCTATTCATAAAGTTTTATATGTTTGTTGACTTAATATTTATTTAAATTGGCTCAGCCTACATTCAAAAATAGTTCTATTTACGCCTCTATTTTTTTTTTTTTTTTTTAAGAAATTTATAAATGAACATTTAATAATATAAATGGTGTTACATATAATATATATTTAATATATTAACTTACACTTTACAATAGTTGAAGATCAAGGCTTTTTGATTTGTTTGTTTTTGGTTTTTACAGTTTATATTGATGATGAAATTTATTTGCGATATTTAGCGAATATTGATCTTCAAAAGAAATTATTATACATTTATTTATTTATTTTAATGTTTTTCTGTACAGTAGAAAATAAATTGAATTGAAATGACTATTGATGGCCTGTACAGTATATTTCCTAGTACATGATGGCAGAATAGCCCAATACAATAATAAAAGTCTTCAACTTGAACATAAGTTTTTCTGAGAATTACGAGAAGTTTGCTGTTTCTTTTTAATTAAAGGAGGAAAATAAGCTGCCAATGGATGGTTTACACGACTTAATTTTTGTAAAGAAAAAAAAAGGGTGGGGGTAGGCGATAAAAACAATTTTTCAACCGTGCACGAACAAAAAAAAATCGAAAACACTTACCTACTTGATTTTTTTCAGAAATAAAGTAAAAATTTCAATAAACCCAAAATCTTTAATTTTTATTTTGATTATATTACAATGTAAAAATTATTATATAAATTGAAAAATAATATTCATTTTTATTTATTAAGTTTCATTGGTTAAATTTGAGTCAATCTATTTTCCAATAATAATAATATCGCCATCGTCATCTGAATTTATAGAAATACACTTTAAATATAATTAACTTCTTGTGTTAGCATTTTTACCTGGAAGAATTACGTCCGACAAGGCACGTAAAATGATTCCAATTAAATCGCATTCCTCCATAACGCAAAGTGAAAAGTTATTTTGATATATTGTGATGTGATCTTCTCGAAGTATGTTTGTGAACTGGAAAGAGTTCATTTCAATTATATTTTCTATGTGTTATTTTCAATATTTAAATAATGTTTAATGTTAAAAATCCTTATTTTGGATCTCTGATTATCAAAACAACAAAACATGTCAAATACAACAACAAATTATAAAATGTAATGAGGCATTTTAAAAATAATAGAAAATGTGATGTTATTTATCTTTTTCATGAAATTTGGCGATGAACTTTGTTAAATTATTAAAATTACGCAGTTGATACAGTTGAAGTACCAAATGTGGCGTTTTAAGTTTACTTTGTATTTGTTGCTTCATAAAAAAAATGTTTCGATGATCTAGTGATGCAGATCAGTAGAGTTATTTATAATCATACATGCGGATGGAGGGAGAGGTGTGGATTTGCCCCTGAAAGTGGGAAATAGAATTACTCTCAGTCAATATTGCCCAAGAATGTATCTTTTTATGTTTCTGAACAGAAAAAATTGTCTTTTTTATTTTTCGGAACAGAATTTTCCAATATACCCTATCTCAATTTTCAAATTTAACACCCCCCCCACCCCCCAAAACAATAGCGTGTGCATGTATGGTTATATAAAACTAATAATAAATATTAATATTAATATTTTGGAGAAAAAACTGTTTAATAATTTGTATTATAGGTACTTGCTGGCGACAGAGGCGACCGCCTCAGGCATAGAAAAGAAAACTTGTATTCTTATAAAAAAAAAAATTACAAACGTCAATTATTTTCCAACTTTTATTCCATTATATGCGATCTAGTAAAATGAAATATATTTGATCATTCAAAACTCTATATAGTAATTTATATATATACAATTATACATATGCCATCTTCATTGGCGGGTAGTTTGAATGTGAAAAACCACTTTTATCAAAACTTAAAAATATGATGAAAGAAAATCGCTTACTCTCGATCTACCTGGGTAATAGACACGATCAAAGTACATTATCACGGTATTGGGATAAATAGTAAAGTAATTAATGGAAATGACATGGAAAATGACATGTAAATGCACCAAACAGTATGACATTCAAGAAATTGTTTAATTCTAGTCATTTATTAATAAAAAATAATACAATATAATTTTTAAATGCCACGCAGTTCTCCTACAACTACTACAAGATACTTTTAGACTTTCTGATTTTTAATCATTTAATTTAAAAGATTGATTTTGAAAATAACATAACATTTTATTTGTTCATTTATATACGCAGTTTAATAAATATGAAAAATACAATTTAATTTTTTAAACAAAAAAAGGTTTGGGTTTAGTTCTATTATAGCTTGTTATTTTTCTCCATATATTTAAAATATTCACCTGCTAATAAAACAAAATCAAATAATTGGAATGGATGGCCGTCAGTCATCATAGCCACGGTGGTGATGATGATGGTGATCTTGTCCTATTGTGTGTTTTTTTTAAAATTATTTATTTGATTATTATATTTTCAATTTTATACATACTTGGCAACATAACATCACCCAAAACACGAAAAACTAGCCCAAATATTTCACAGTTTTCCATTTTGCGTTCTCCTATACGCTCGATTCAAATATTGTAACAGTTTTTTGTCAACTATAATATTTAAAATTTCTGTATCAATATTTATAACATTTGAACTGATATTTTTATAGCAATCAAAATATAAATTTGATCAGATTTTTAATAATTATAATGATATTTTAATAGCTTTTGCGAGTTCATGATTCCGCATTCTTTTCAAAATTACTGTTTCTCGTTGTAAATTTTGCACTATTAACGATATTTAAAGCTTTTCTGGAACGATAGTATTTTTGGAAAATAAAGTCAGTAGGGTCATTTGTGTAATAGCCATTCGCGTTTCTGAAAAAGAATGTCTTACTGCTAATTTATTCTTTTATCGTCCCTACTAAAAAAGAAAAGTAACCAACTTCCACTCCCTATCTGATGAGAAATGTAAGCAGCATTCCACACCCGATCTATTGACTGGAATATATGAATTTCGGAATTATGTTCAATTATATCTGCTTACGAAACGGAAGTAATGTCTAAATTTCTACGTTTCATATTCTTTTTTAATGTTGGATGATTCACACCAGCAACCATCAATAGTGAATATCATTATGAGTTTTAAAATACATGTCAATGTAAAATGTAGGTTATTAAAGCGAGTTACCTTGACATAAAATAAAAAAAAAATTTAACAGCAATTTTAAAGTCATTAAATGTGAAAAATAGCTACAATCTAAACCAATTAAAATTTTATCAAGAATCTCGTACTCGATACAATCAATGTGTAGGTAGGTTAAATGAGTCTTCTTCCGTGATTTCCCCTTGAGTTAATCATGGGAAATCCCTATACATTTAAATATTGTTGATGACTCAATGTCAGTTATAATCTTATATTCTAGTTCTAATTAAATCGAATTGAATCTAATTCTTTTTTCCAGAACGAAATATTTATGGTTATGAATGATTTTACTTCATTTTTGAGAAATACTGTTGAATTTTGAAAATAATCAAGTATTGGCTTTTTTTTAGATTACTTGGAAATTTTGGAAAATTTGTTCGCTTTTTTTTCGGCGATATAGCGTCCTCTTTTCTTCTTTTTTTCTGTATCTCAGGATTGGCCGGGCGAATTTTGATGGTCGATATACCAAAAGCCGCAGAATTATTTTAGATGTAAAATATACATACAGTTTTTAAATATTACGTTTTTTTGTTTTAGAATCCAATTTTTTTTTCGGCGGTATTGCAAAAATGAATTCATGTTGACAGCTTGTTTCTCTAATTCTCTTATGCTTTTCGAATATACATAAACTTTATCTCAAAATAAATTCCAAGCTAAAGATCTTCAAAAACCAGTCCAAAACTGCTAACAGAATGACTTTCTTTTAGTGTAACTATTTTCTATTACGAATGAATCTCTATTACTTTATAGGCAGTAAAGCAAAAGAGCTTATTATTTAATAATTGTAATATAAAGTGTGTAATAAAGTTGTTGTTTCTTTTTATTGAGGATAAAGGAGAAATTAGAATATACCACAAATACTGCTATTAAACTCACCCTCTTATAAGATAATAGTTTTAATATCTACTTTTTAAAAAGTTGTTCTTATTTCTTATATGGCATATCTTAAAAAAAAATTACAGCATAAATTGGAATTGAAATAAAAATAACTTTTGGTAACAATAAAACATTTATTTATTTATTTGATTTATAACAGTGTCAATATACAAATATATAAGTATATATTACTTGAATTAAAGAAACGCAGAAATACACAAAAAATCAGTTCACTCTTTCCCTTTAACTTTATCGACGGTTGTCGGGTGAAACCATTTAAACAATTTATTCTCGAATTATAATTATATCTCCATCGCCATAGCTGCCATGATGGTGATGGTGATGATGATGTCCATTATAATTCCGATGTTCATCATCATAATCATCTGTATAGAATTTTGCAAATTTATTATTGAAATAATTAAAAATTTGGTATGGTTTTAATTTGAAATAATAAAAAAGAAACTATACCATCCAGCATCATGTTTGTTAACAAACGGAAAAGCATTCCAATAATATCACAATCATCATCTGCCATTATTGAATTGTATATTTGGTATTTCTTTCCTAAAAGCTGTAATAAAACTGTTATGAAGTTATTTGCTGATGCTCATTTTATAGACAACGATTTCGAACGGAAATATGTCTATGGTGGGATTAATTTTAATGATTTGATCAAAATTGTGTATATATTGTGATAACTAAAAATAGTACTGTTGATTCTAAACCTTAAAATTGATAATCCCATATATGAATCACAATAATAATATTGCTGTTCAAATGTGATAGCTGATGTAGAAA
>JAABKK020042323.1:0-13045 GCA_011634745.2 Catotricha subobsoleta | reverse complement strand
ATTAGTAATAAAGTAATCTCACTAATACATATTTAAGAAAAATAAAAAAAATTGAAAAATATAGCGCGCTAATAGCGTTAGCGGTAGCGCGCTAATAATTTCGCTACAAATATCGCGCTATTCCCAGCCTTGGTGCAAACTTATTTATTTTATTTTGATTTTTTTTTTAGTGTCAAAAATATCACCGATTACAGTTAGTAAAGCATAAAGTCAGCCATAAGTAGTTACTATTTCACAAAATACTATCACATTTTTGATTAGCAAGCGAGTGCAATAAAATAAACATTAGATGAAGTGACGTGAAGTGTTGTTCTTTTGGGATTTTTTTTTTTTTGGTTTTGACCTGGATGACTGGAGTACATTCACACACGTGCTGTTTAAACAAAATTTGATTAGTATAAATCGATATCGAGATCAAGCTCAAAAAAAAACGTTACCAATAGAACAGCACTGACGGTTGATCATAATTGGTTTTACCAGTATTAAATAAAATTACAATTGTTATTAACGGCAATTGACATTAAATGTTGTCACTGTAAGGTTTTCGATAATATTTAATCAATTTAAAGAAACAAACATGTTGGCATGTTGGGAATTTTGTAAATTCCATCCTCCAAAAGGTTAGAGATTTACTGAATATTTTTAAAAAATCTTTGTGATATAAACAAAAAATATTTAAAAAAAAATGATTATCTTTGATCTTGATCTGGAATTTGAATAATTCCGTTTTGAAGTTTCTGAAATCGAGCTCTCAATACATAATATATTTGTAAGTTTGAAAGTATGTTTACTCGTTTTTTTTTTTTTTATTAGAAACAAAATTGAAATGCACGTGTTTAACTTAATTTACTTAATTGTTTCATAATAATAAAAATTCAATATTGTGGTTTTCTGTTTGCTTTTCATATTCAGCTTATTATCATAATTTTATTGGGTTTAAATGCTTGCTTGCGACAAGATACTAATTACTATGCCGAAACATAAACTTAAATGTTTGTGAATCACTAAATTATATTCAAGTTTCTATATAATTTAACATATAGAAACTTACTCTTACTACGTTGTACGAGTATAAAGAAATGACGTAAACACTTACTCGTTAATAGAACCGAATACTACTTATATTATTGCACATTAAATCTCAGTTTCAAATAAAATAATTTTATAATTGCTTAGATAATTTATTCATCAAAAAAAAAAAAAAAAGAACACCGATTTAAATTAAAAAAAAAAAAAACATTTAAATTACCTTAAACCAGCTACACAACGTGATGTAAAGAAAAATGTTATTTCCGTAACATCAACATCAGCAACCGGAATGATTAACACCGAAGCAAAAATGAATATTGTTAAAAAGCCAAATGTATCAGAAACAAAAACTGTGATTCAACAGAAACTATCACCGCCAACACTACATTCACTTCCTTCATCATCCTCATCTACCGAGGCATTTACAAAAAATCAAGAACAACTTTTAACGCCCGAAATGAATAAGGTCGGTCAATCTGTATTTTATGATTGTATTGATTTAAGTCCGACCGCTGAAAAACAAGATGATATGAAACCAGAAAGAAGTGATACTGAAGAAGAAAGTAAATACGAATTTTTTTTTTTTTTTTTTATTATCATTTATTGCGAAGTAACTATAATTCATGTTATGTGTGTTTGTCTGTTTTTCTCTTTTTGCAGTGTCTGACATTGATCAAGATTGTACAATATTCTCGGGGGTTACGTATTTAGGTGCAGCCAATATTAATGCACCAAAATCTGAAATAGAAATTCAAAGAAACATGTCCGAGCTGAATTTAATCTATGACAGTGATTCCGTAGGTCTTAAAGTATCGATCAGCATTCCATCATGTGCCGAAGGTTTAGTTGTGTAAGTTTCATTCTTTTAATTATTCGTATAAGAAACACCATGAACAATTAACATACATTTTTTTGCACACTTCAATTTTCACAAAAAAATTCTGGAAAAAATCTCTTTTTTTTTCCTGTATGTATTATTATTATTTTTTTCTTTCTTTCTTTCTTTTAAAGACTGCATGATGGTGCCACAAATGCTGTTATTGCACATTATGAGGTGAATAGAATTCTATTTTATGCTCGAGGTCCAGTTGGCTCATCTGATCAACCATGTTTTGCGTTCACATGGTCGAATGGAGACTCATTAGAGTCTGCGGTATTTCAATGTCATGTATTTCGGTGCCACATTCCAGAGGCTGTTAATCAAGTTAGCAGTAAGTACAAACATCAAATCATTATTGTGTTTGTAACCATAAAACTATTTATATTGCATTTAAAAATTTGGTATCTTTATCTGCACTCTTAGAAAATCGATCATTCAATAAAGTGTAAATAAAATTTTAATTTTTACTTTCTATACTTTATTACAGTTAAATTCTAACGATACTTTAGATACATTTATAAATTTTTGTGTCAAAATGAAATATTTGCCAAATTTTCGTTTGTTTCCAGTTAGAATGCCTTTTACTATTTTTTTTGTTTTTTTTTAAGTAAAATCAAGGTAACAAAAAAATAAATGTAAATAAATGTGATTCTTGTGAATTATTTATCTTCTTCCTGTCCTTTTTCCGATTTGGATAAATTAAATTAAACACTAAAATATTTAATATACAATTTCGATTAGAATGGCTTTTTTACTAAATTTCTTCCGGCAGCTAAAAAATTTCTAAGAGTGTGGATTAGAATTGAATGGTGAATTAATGTATTTGTGAAATTAAGTAATTGACTGACGAAACATTTTAAACCTAGTTATTTTGTTTTATAAAAAAATTGAAATAAACTCGTTTAGTTTTTAGTTGATAATATTATAATTTTGTTGCTCAGTCAGTTTTTGTTAACTTTATTCATTTCTTTAAATATGCTCCACGCAACTGAATAAATATTGATGACAAAATAAATTTATTTGCAACAAAGCAAAATAGTGTTGATACACTTAAAAATAAAATTCAATCCTATACAGAACGAAGTCAATATGTTTCGACATAGAACATCCATTTTTGTTTTGTTATACGTATTTAAAATGCGTAGAAATGGATTATTCAATTTAATTTATGGAAGTCAAGTTAACCGATTTTTGAAAACTAATTCAAACTTATAAATATACTTACATTTTGGAATTTATGGCTTATATAATTCTTAGTAGGAGGTAATGGCGTCAAATCAGTGTTCTGCGGGGAAAACAAAGTGCATATTTTTTTTTTATTTTTTTACAATTTAAGACTAATTGTTTTATTTGTTTTAACAATTAAAAGATTATATCTTATTTTGTGCAATAAAGTGTAATTTCTGTTATTCAGCGTTCATTTTGTTATTCTTGAATACGTATAAAGTTTATGAAAATGTCAAAACTATGTAAATTAATACTTATATAGAACAACTAAAGCCTTAAAATGTAAAAAATATTCACTTTGTTTTCCCCGCAGAACAGAGATTGACGCCTTTTTTTTTTTAGTTTGCCCTATTTTAAGTTTTTCTTTCGTATTATTTTCAAATTAAAATAAACTGTTGAAGTGTCTCTTTGTATGAGAAAAAATCTTTCTAAATAATTAAAAAATTCTAATACATATAACTATCATTTGTATGGTATTTGATTTTTTTTTTATTATTTTGTGCGTGACTTTCAATTTGATATTAAACAAAACTTAGAATCAATTCAAATTGGATAACATTATTATTTGTTTATCACACTGGCAAATCTATACGAATTTGTTATCATATTTAACTAAAATAACATTAATTAATATTATACTATATATGTTTTAAATGACAAAATTTGAGGTACTTACAACATGGTTTTTTTTTCTATACAGTTTGTAATAAAAATATTTATTTGTCTTTCAGGTTGTTTTGCAAAAGCATTTCAACGACCAACAGCTACAAGTTTAACAACAAGTGTCACATCTGCAATTGTAGATAGTAGTGCTATGGTAGCATCCATAACAGCAGATGTGACAGGTAATCCATTGTCAGTAGCTGGCTATGAGTTCATTGTTTCGCTACAAATCCGTGAAAAAGTTACAAAAAATTCCTACGCTGCTGTACCAAGAGATCGATTTTGTTTTAAATTACGTTGCAATACAGACAAAGAAGTATCAATTACTGTTAAACAAACACCATCAAATATATTACCCGCGCTTTATATTGAAAGATGTTTTGGTGTTTTATTGAGTCCAGGTAAATTAGTACGACAAGCGGACATGCAACTACTTGACATGGTTTCAATGGGTTATGTAGTTGAACAGCAACCAACTGCACATCAACAGCAAATACAAACATTAGTACCAGCTCTGATACCATATCTTATTCGCGCCGAATGGAAAGCAAACGATAAGAATTTTGAACAATTGAATTTAGAATCAGTCAAATTATACATTACTGTGGCAGTAGATTTGGTTATTAAAGGAATTCAGGAACCAGTAAGATTTGTTATTGAGACACCAGTTACAATTCAGTCACAAAATGAAATACGTCTAATGGATCACTTTAATTTTACCGGTAGTAAAAAATCAATGTCACAGAGATTTTATTTACAATTGAAAGATAATGGTGAAGGTGGCTGGGAAGTTAGTTCAATTGATCCATCGGAAGAAATTGTGGAAACATCATCGTCAAATACAACTCAGTCCTCAATATTAAAAAATTTGGGCATCAATAGTTTTTCAAAAATGGTTCGATCGACAAGTGCTGTTTCTATTGAACAAGATGATAGTCCAACAGATTTTAGCTCCGATGGTGATGAACCTTTGTTAAGTGGGACTGGTGAAGTTTCAAAAGATTGTTCTCAAGATACACTTGATGAATGGGGACCTGTTTTACAGGAATGGGATGGTGAAAAAAGACCAAAAAATTTACCACAATTGGTAAGAATGAGTGTTCCGGAAGCGTTACGTGGAAAGGTTTGGCAACGTTTATCTAACGTTGAAAATAAAACCGAAATGACAGACATGTATAGAGTATTATTGACAAAGGACACCAAATGTGAAACAGTTATTCAACGGGACATCCACAGAACATTTCCTGCACATAAATTTTTCCGGGAAATAGGCGGATCTGGTAAATATTCGTGACAGTATTTTAACATTTTAAAAGATATTTTGCTAACAAAATAAAAACTTTGTGCACAGGTCAAGAATCACTTTTTAAAGTATCTAAGGCTTATGCTGTATATGATTCGGAAGTTGGTTATTGTCAAGGCTTAAGTTTTGTTGCCGCCAGTTTATTGTTACATGTAAGTCACACTGTGGATAATCATAATATAATGAACTCAAGATATGATTGAACGTGGTTTCATTTTCGTTCAAATTCGGGCATATTAAATTAAGTCACTGGTGACAACTTCTGTGAGAGTATGTGAAAAATAGAAAGAGATAGAAGTAAATGTGCGCAATATCATATCTTGTATTCTTTGTATCATGGTGGACAATAGTTTTCAAAATCTAAAATTTAAAATTTGAATTTGGTAACTTAAATCTTATTAATAATTTCAGATGCCGGAAGAAGAAGCATTTTGTGTGCTGGTTGCTTTAATGTATGACTATGGACTTCGGGATCTTTATAAACATGGCTTTGAAAATCTTTATTTACGACTTTATCAATTAAATCGCCTGATGAAAGATCAACTTCCAAAATTATATGAGCACTTTGAAAGAACCGGAATCGAGACACATATGTTTGCTAGCCAATGGTTTTTAACATTATTTACTGCTCGTTTTCCGCTCTGTTTTGTGTATCATATCTTAGATGTATTTCTCTTGGACGGAATGCCGATTTTATTTCAAGTGGCTATTACATTATTAGCTGCATGTGAAAATGAACTTCGATTACTTGATTTTGAAGGAATATTGAAATATTTTCGTGTGACATTGCCAAAAAAATGTCGCAGTGTGGGACAAGCAAGAAAGATGATGAAAATGGCTTGCGAGCGTAAAGTTAAAAAGTTAAAACTTTACAAGGAAGAGTTTATAGCAAATAAGGAGCTTGCAGAGAAAGAAGAACAAGATTTGAAACAATATGAATTACGTTTTGATGAAGAGCGAAAACTTTTAAAGACCGAAATCACAACTTTGCAAAATAAATTGGAACAAACTATTGAAAAGAACAAAATTGAAGCAAAACGTCATACGAATATAATTTATGACTACAAGCAAATTATACAGCGCCAAGAACAACAAATAACATTATTAAATGATATGCTGGGTGATATAACGGTTGGTGTTTCAATCAATTATAGTACATATTACTCTTTATTATATTATTAAAAAATAATTCATTTTTAAATTTAAATTTAAATTTTGCAGAGCACTACTTCAAAATGTCCAACATGCTCAACAATTATCACACCAACATCACCATTACACAAAACAATTAGTGGAATCACTAATAAACAGACGGATGCTCCATTAGGTCCATTAGATCCACTAAACGTTGCCCTCGAGCGTGTCAAGGAACTAGAATTGGAATTAGCCCAAACGAAATTAGCTCATGTTGAGGCTCAATGTAAAAATCAAGATTTAAATCATCAATTAAATACAACACTTACCGAAATACAAAGTAATCGTAATAGTTGGCAACCATGGTTGTCCAAAACTATTAACTCAATACAAGAAAAAGTTGCTTCCTCAAAACGTGACACACCATCATTTCAGTCATATACATCTTCAAATTCACCGACACCAAGTTACAATTCATTGGTTTGAACGACAGCTTTTTCTTATTAAATAATATCAGTAATAATAATTATATATACTTTCTTTTCTCCCTATATTTTCCGGTATAGGATCGAAATCGTGAGTCACCAAATATGCGACGACTCTCATCAAATACATCATCATCAGGAAATACTGCACGTAACAGTTTAGAATATGCCAAAAATGAACATTCATCACTTAAAGACACAGCATTAAGCAGTAATAGTATTAAATAACAACAATATATCTAAAATATTTTAATAAATAAAAAAAAGAACAGTTATGAAGAGGAGTGAAAATATCAATAGCCATCACTCTTAAGCTATTATTAAACATGGAACAATAGAATATTTACTTAGAAATCATAAAATTTACAATATTTGTTTGCATTTATATGTATACAAAAAGATTTATACAAGCAAAAAAGAAGAAACATAAAATGAAAGTAGAACTTTTCTTTTTTTTTTTTTAAATTTGTTAACAATTATTATTTTAAGCTCTATATATAAAATATGTAAATTTCAAAGCAATGTAATTCTAAGAATTTGAAATCCATTGACGGGGTTTTTTTTTTTATTTATGAAGGCAATCGAATATTTAAATTGAATATTTAAAATATTTATCATATTACAGACAACGTGATTTAATTAAATGGCAATATAATCTATAAGCAAGTAAATTCAATGGACAGTTTATATGCGTATTAATGGAGCGACGAGTCTAAAATTTAGAATTTAAAAAAAAAGCCCTGAAATAAAATTATATATTGAATGAAACTGTTATGTGTGTTATGAAAATATGCAGTGAAAAATCAAAATTGTTATTTCTGCGTATGGCGTGTTATTTATAATTGATAGTGTTATATATAGAAAAGAGAACAGTTTTATAAATGCAGAATGGTTATTAATGAATCGAATTTGTGTACAAGGAAAGTTGCGATAGTTCGTTACCGAAAATTCTCAGTAAGGCGAACAATCAAAAATGTGATTGTATAATCATGATATTGTATGTAGATAATGTAAAAAAAAACAAGATAATCTTGAAGTTTCATTTGTAATTTGAAAGTTTATTAAAAGTGTTTATTTTTCATGTACTTATCGAAATGAATATGTATATGATATAGAGTTATCTCCAATAGTGAAAAATGTTTCTAAAATAAAATGACTTCTTTAAAAAATGGTTTTGCTTTGCGATGCTAGCAAATGAAAAACATTAAAAAAATATGTATATTATATATATACACTTTTTTATTGAGTTATTTGATTTATTTAAGTACACAGGAGACGCGGGCACAGACTGTGTACTATTTTTTGTTTTTGTTTTTGTTTTAAAACCAGTATTAGGAAAGATGATTTGGTAGATAAATCGTAGATAATCAGATTTTTTAATATAACTTCGGAAAAAATGAAAATTACTGAAATGTTTTTTTTTTGTGCAGAACATTCCTGATTAGTTACAAATCTACAAATATCTATTCGTTCCTATTTATTTTATTGTTTAATGTAGAAATTATGCACAAAAATCATCTAGATAATAGATAATTTCTACTTCAAACAATTATTCTGTAAATGAAATAGGAACAGATAGGTATTTGTAAATTTGTAACTAATCTGTAACTATACTCAGCAATTTTTCTGCAATAATCCATTTCAGTAATTTCCATTTTATTCCGAAGATATATTAAAAAATCTGATTGTCCACGATTTATCTCTACCAAATCAACTTTCCCAGCACTAGTTTTAAAACCTTTATTTAGATTGATATTAAAATGTCGGCAAAAATTGAAATATATTTTAAACAATTTGGAGATAAAATAACATATTGTTATTGTTATTATTATCATTATCATTATTATATTATTATTAAATTATAAAATAAATATATTAAAAATATTATTCAATCAAAATCAAAACAATTTAAATTTTAAGTAAATACTTTTCTAACGCACTTTTTACGTTAAAATTTAAAAGAGTAAAAAATTTGTTTTTTTTTTTATTTAAAGAAAAAAAAAATTAAACCTATCGAATATTAAAATTAAAAGTATAAAAGTATAAAAGCATAAAAGTATAAATATCAAATTATTTAATAATAATAACATTCTACACTAAATATATCAGATTTTTTTTTTTTTTTTTAAAAATGATAAGCAATAAATACACAAATATATAAATATCTAAATATTATTTCATATTTTTATTATATTTTAATAATTAATGATATAAAAGGCAACTAAAATTACCATTGATTTGGATCTCATTATTCATCCTGTATCTGCATAAGTATATATAATTGCAAATAGATATCAGTTTAAGTGTAATTAATAGACGTAAATTAAATAAATAACAAAAAAAAAATAAAAAAAAAAAATAGTTTTTAATAGAATTTTATAATGTAACCATAAACGTCCATAAAACAAAAAAATGAAATGAAATGAAAACAAACCTTAAAATTCAAACAATTATATTCTAAAATAGACGTGTGCAGATTTATTTACGTTTAAAAAGTAAAAAAAAAAGACAACCGATAATAATATTTTATATAAATATTTAATTTGCATTTCAAGGAACTATGACATTATTATATTATAAAATAAAATGTAGTTACTTATTTTCAAGCTCATCCATTTTATATCGACTGATGACTAAATTTATAGATATCTTCATTCAAAAAGAATTAATTAATTTAAGCATAAATTAAATAAATGTTGAAGTTTTAATTTAATGACTGGAAGTCATTTTTGAAAGAAGTAATCTTTATTTTCAACTCATTCAATGTCAAATAAATTTCATATCATTTTAAAACTTAAGATATATTCGGTATCACATCATTTTAAACAATAATTGTAATTTTTGAAAATCTGAATATTAACACACCGGCTATTAAATAACCAATTTGTAATATTCTACTGATTTTTTTTTCTCTCTCATATAATCATTTTAATTTCTTTTATTCCAAAGTTTATAAATCAACATAAAAATAGATTCTTGAATCTATTATTATTTAAGTGATTAGCAATTTGAGAGCAACAGTTGTAATATGTAGTCTGATTTATAAAAAAGCATTACAATTTAGTTAACCGAAAATTTATTATCGCTTTTAACAAACATAATGAAATTTCTCTTAACTAAGTGTTCAAATTTTAACACATTTTCGAATGCTTGAATTAAACAGTACAGTTTCTAGCGGTGCAAGTTAGGCATTTATTATTTCATTCAACACATTAAAATCTCGAAAAATCACAATGTTTAGGAAAATCATTGTAAAAAAAATAAAAAAAATTAGATGTTAAGATGCTAAGACAAATGTTGGATATTTCGGATTATGAAAATATTACTTAATATCAACTTACAAACACAGACTTCGCATTTGTCCTTAATTATATCATAATAATTTATTATCATTTCACAATTTTTTTTTGTTCGTACTATGTTTTTCAATTTCTTTTCAATAAATTCATTTCCCACTTCTTCCTTTTTTTTTTTTTTTTTATAAGAATATACTTGTGTACTTATTTTTCTTAATAGTATTTTTATATGTTTTTTTTTTGTCAATTCACTCTGTATAAGCTATAAGGTCTCTAAACAATCCATCAAAAATGCATTATGTATAAACGTGAATTTCATATGAAAGCTTAATGTGCAAAATTGATTTCTATACAAATCTAATTAAAAAAAAACAAAATATGTTTGGTCAAAATCAAAGGGTGCCCTGTTTTAGGTCAAACGATTTTACAGCAATAAATTGAGTTTGTGCCTAAATATTTTTAGCATTATTATTTTTATAATAAATAATACCAACTATAATATACTTAAGCAAAAGCTTTTACCATTATTTATAGGTAATATCTAAAATTATACACAGAATTATTTTGGAAAATAAATACATCCTGTTAAAATACCGCATAAAACTATAATATATTTGCCATATTGAATCATAAAATTTATAATTTTTTTTTTTTTTTTGTACATTATTTCAACATTAAATAATAATTTTGTTGTTATTTTTTTTAATAAAAAGGAAAATTACATTACATTGAAATAGACAATTATTAGTTTTTAATTTTTAATGTAAGCAAAATTCTCGTTAACAGCACAATGAATCGAGCTAATTAAATTCATTTACTTTCTAAATTTAATATTAATTGCAAATAAGAAATGTATGTTTTTTTCTTTTGTTTTTAATAAAAATTATTAATTATTTTTAAAAAAAATGCTATTTGCTGAATAGCTTTAAACATATTAAAAAAAAAAATATTTTCGCACTTTGAAAAATTTAATTATTATACAGAAATATTTATGATACATTAATTAAAAAATATTTGATATTATATAAAAATAAAACATATTTAAATGCAAAATAAATATATATTATTATACCCAAAACAATATGACTTACTTCTTGAACAAATGAAAAAGAATCAAAATTTAAGAATATTGTGCATATCCGTATTCCGTACTTATTACGCACGATATTAAGCCAACGTTTACAAGATTTCAATAACAAAAACCTGTCATTTAATATTAATATAGCAGCATTCACATACATATTTTCAATTGTTACATAGTTTCTGAATTTGATTTCTGATTTCTGATTAAATAAGCTATAACAAATTATATCTGGTTCTAATCTGTTTAAGTAATGAAAATAAAAAAATATCACAAATGATTATACAGTGAAAATCCTCAGAGGCGGAACTCCTTTTTCACGGAACTCGTCAAAGACGCGTCTGTGACGCCAGCCTGATAATATTGTCCGGCTGTCTATTGGACAAATGGAGCGTTTAGAGGATGTGGTGGGCATCCTAAAAGTACTGTCAGGCTATGTCAGGCTGCCCCCTTTTAGGAGAAAATGTGGTCAGGCTGGAGAACATGTGACGCTAGCCTGACAATATTTAATTTTGAAATTACGATCCATATCCTTGTCAAGCTGTTCATTGGGGTATTAAGGGGTTTATAAAAAAACGTTAACCAACCTCACAATATTGTCAGGCTATATCTGATAGTCTACATTTGGGAAAGGCTGGAGAAAATGTGACGCCAGCCTGACAATAATTTCATTTTTATAGTTCTAACTATAACGTCACATATTCCCCAGCCTGACCACATTTTGTCCTAAGAGGGGGCAGCCTGACATAGCCTGACAGTACTTTTAGGATACCCACCACATCTTCTAAACACTCCATTTGTCACAAACGCGTCAAAGGCGGATTTTTTTTCATCTAATCAAATATTTCATACCAATCTTACCCTTTTTGGCGGAAACTCCTCAGACGCGCATACCGAACAATTTTCTTATTCCTAAACGAACATTTCAGTACATTTAAAACCTTATAAGCCAGAAACTTCTAAATAATTTTTTGCACCAATACATTTAGTTTGATTTTAATGGAGTTTTAACTTCATTTTTGAGAAATTCGGGTAGAATTTTGAAAAAAATCAAGTATTGGTTTGATATTATTATTATTAGAAGCTCATGATACGTGGAGAAAACACAAAAAATCGACACTTTTTCTTTCATCCCTATATTTGTCAAAAAGTCAAAAATGCAAACTTTGGACCCATACTTCGAGTTATAAACATTACTCAATCAGCCTAAAAATTATAACTTATTCTAATGGCATCGGTTCGTTGCCAAAAAACAAATAGGGTTTAAAAATAAAAATGTGACAAAATAATTGTCACCCTAATATGTATAATTTATAACGTCTTTTGTATACTTAAAATATAAAAAACAAGCTGCCAATTAATTGGTACACGACTTCATTTTTGTAAAAAATTAAAAAAAAAAATCCAGGTTCAAAAATAAAGGCCAGTACATATATTTTTACAGAAATTTAATTCTGCGTCTTTTTGCTCAATATGTAAAAAAAGTGCAAAAAAAAAGAAGAAAATTGGGTGTCACGATGCAAAATCGAAACAGTCCAAAAAAAAAAAAATATTTTTTTGAAGAAAAAAAATTCCACGTCTTTTGGTATCTCGACCAAAAAAATCCCTCCACATGCATCGGAGAAAAAAAAAACAAACAAAAAATTAAAAAAAAAAAAAATTATTAAAGCAATACTTGATTTTTTTCAAAATTTTCCAAATTTCTCAAAAATGAATTAAAATGGATTAAATCCTCAATAGCGAAAACCTCCTCTAAGGCGGAAAATTTGTTGGGTCCCTTGAGTGTCCGTCTTTGAGGATTTTCACTGTAGCTTGTGATGATAAATATAAATATATGTATTTATTCCAGATGAATACTAATACCAGGCGGATCAAAAAGTCTGGAATAATCATAATAGAGGGTATTAGTATGCAATATTGTGAACCATCCATAAGAAGCTTCATCCT
>JAABKK020042312.1:0-13047 GCA_011634745.2 Catotricha subobsoleta | reverse complement strand
TACCGTTTTGAGAAAGGTGAATATTAATTTACAAAAAACCGTTGTATGTCTCAACTATCTTTTATATAGAGACTATACTTTAGAGTAACTTTTATATCAAAAGAAAAATGGGTTTTGACATAAAAATTACCCTAAACTTACTCTAAAGTCATCTAAAATCATTGCTCGAAAACGCCTATTGATTCTACATTTATATTCTTTTAATTTATTAACCGACGTTAATGCGTTCGTTATACAAATAAATATATATATTTTTTTGCCAGTCTTTTATTTTCGTTTTGTACTTGCCCCTTTTTTTATTTGAATGCTTTCGATGTTTTAATTTTTTTTTCTTCAAAAAACGTGGTATATTTCTTAAATGTAAATATATTGATACTGATAGTGAAATATAAGTAAGTATTCTGATAGGCATCATCAAATTTAAATTCCTTTAGTATTCAATTGTCTTTGGTGAAAACAATCGGCGATATTTTTTAGGTGTAAAGAGCAATGACATTATATGCTATCTTATCGACACAAATAAGTAAAATTTAGCTGACGCCATTTTTTTTTGATGTGATTATGCCAAAGAGAAATGAACATACCGCATTAAATTTGTCTCGAAGAAATTCAATAAACAAAACCAAAAATACAAAATAGAAATTTATTTAATGATATTAATAGTCATTCTTAATTCATATATCAAGACAATATAAAATAAAATTAAGTGTAAGGCGAATTATCACAGAGAAATGTCTCGTCAAGCAAGTCGTTTAGATTCCAAAAAAGTGGTGAGTACAAATTACAAATTTAATTCAAGGAGAATTTCTAATTTTCCAAACACCCCCTTTTATTAAGTAAACAGTTTTTTTTTCTTGCCTAATTATTGTTATTATGTTGCGTAGGTTCAAAAATATAAACTGTCTTATAAATTTTAAATAATAGATAGATAGGAGCGCAAAATATGATATAATAGTATCAATTAGACATTAGATTTAAGAGAAAAAAAAAAAAGATTGAACTTGGTTATGTCAAAACAGTCATACAAACCTTCAACGTCTCGAATTCTTTCCAATTGTTTTAGAGCCACAACAACATCGTTATATAATCAATAATCATATTGATAATAAAGAATTGAAAACAGAAGTTAAGAAGAATTATTCTTGAAGAACATCATGGATCAGAATAACGTAAATACAACGGATGTACATACCACAACTGTGACAGCACCAGGAGGACAACAAATTCAAGTGGTGCCAATTAATCAAACAATGTTATCAAGTCCAACAGGTCAACCAATATTAGTACAATCGATGCCACAACAATCTATACAAACGTTAATGCAACCCACCGCACAAACGCAACCGATGGCACAAATCTTGCAGCTACCAGATGGTCAAACATTTCTATATCAACCGATGCAAACACTTAGCGATTCATTGGCCTCACAACCACAAATTATAAATATAAATGGTAATCTTATTCAAATACCAGCACAAAATACTACAAATGCTACAGCAAATGGACAACAACAATCAGTAATGATGCTAGCCGCAACAAATACTGGAAATAGTAGTGATACAAGTGGTATTTCAACAATTGTTCCCACAAATCCAACTACTATTGGTGGAACAAATACAAATACCGTATTTGCAGCTGCTTCACCGGCAGCAAGCAATGATGATGTCAGTATTGATGCTGAAGAAGAACCTCTATATGTGAATGCAAAACAATATAAACGAATTTTAAAAAGACGACAAGCTAGAGCAAAATTAGAAAGTCGTATACCAAAAGAACGTCCGAAGTATTTGCATGAATCACGACATCGACATGCAATGAATCGTGTACGTGGTGAAGGAGGTCGATTTCATTCAGGACAAGGTGGACCAAATGATATCGGTGGATTAAATCCACAACAGCAACAGTCGTCCTCAGTACAAATGCATCATTATTTAAAAACTGAAAGATAATTTTCAATATTTATTAAGTTAAATAGATATTCGAATGTCCGGAATTATTTAATTAGCATAACACGACGACCGACACCGATGGGCAAATGAAATTTTATTAAAGAATATTTCTTTATTTTTTTATACCAATGAAAATTTAGTAGGAATATACTTTAATCCTTTTAAAAAAAAATTAAATTTATATATATTTATATAAAATGTATGTCTATGTATGTCTTGCTCAACTTAGTGTGATATCATCAATTTGGTTATTTTCTGCACATTGTATACAAAAAAAAATGTAGCGAAACTTGCGCAGATGTCGCCATGCTTATCACACTAAATTGAACGAAAACCTATATAATTGAACATTTCTGAATGAAGAAATTAACATAATTAATTTATCTTCTATTAAATTAGTTAAATATTATTATTATTTTTTTTTAACTGATGCCTTACGGTATTACAGACATTTAATAATTTTCTATATGGTTTTTGTTTTTTATTTAAATAAAATTGATGTTAATCTCATTTGTATATTTTAAATTCATTTTATTCTAAATTTTCTTCAATATTTATTCAAATTTCACAAACAATTTATTACTACAGATTTAAATTATTTTAATTTAAAGAAAAAAATTATTATTATTATTATTATTATTATTATTATTATTGAACAGTAAATAAAGTCGATAACCTTATTTAGATTTAATCGGGAAATTAATTTAAAAATGCACCCATTCATTATATTTAAAACAATATAATATTGTAAATAAATACTTATGTTAAGTACTTTTATTATAAAAAAAAAAAAAAATGTTGCTAATAAAATTATTTCAACTAGTTTTTATAAATAAAATTAAAGCGTTAAATGAGATTTTAATTGAAATACATACATAAATAAATGCTGATTCTAATTAAGAAGCGCTGAACATAATTTCTGAAAAAAAAAAATGTTTTTTTTAAGATTTAGATAGATAAAAAAAATTGACGATAAGGAATGTAATTTACATAAGCGTAAAAGAAATTGAAGTAGGTAATAAAAAGAAAAATTAATTAATACACTGGCAAAATAAAAACGAATTAAAAGCTCTGTCCATAACTTTCAATTCATCTGCTATTCAGAAACGAAAAAAAAAAAATTAAAATACTATCAGCGATCGATCCGATACGTATTAAAAATCGTCAAATTTTCTTTTCTTTTCTTTTTTTTATTTTCAGAATTCAGAATTATTAACACTGACATATGGTGCTCTAGTATCTCAAATACTGCGTGATTTTGAAAATGTTGATGATGTTAATAAGCAATTGGAACGGATCGGATACAATATGGGTGTTCGATTAATTGAAGATTTTCTATCAAGAACAGCTGCATCCAGATGCTTAGATATGCGTGAAACAGCCGATAAAATTCAACAAGCTTTTCGAATGTATTTAAATGTACAGCCAACAATATCAAATTGGGCAGCAGCAGCCGATGAATTTTCATTAATATTTGATAATAATCCATTAACCGAATTTGTTGAATTACCATCAGATATAACAGCATTACGTTATAGTGGTATTTTATGTGGTTGCATTCGTGGTGCATTAGAAATGGTTCAATTAGAAGTTCAGTGTTGGTTTGCACAAGTAAATAAAATTCAATAAATTTATGTAAAACATTTTTTTCTTTTTCTTCTATTGTTCATCAAAATATTTATAATTTATTTAGGATCAATTGAAAGGTGATGGAACGACGGAAATTCGTGTTAAATTTATAAGACGATTAGAAGATGCAATACCAGCCGGAGAAGATTAATAAATTTAATTTATAATTAAAATAGAAATATTAATAATATTAATATAAAAAAAATTATATTATTTCATTCCATTACAAATTTTCATTTACGTAAATATCATAAAAGGCATACACATTTTATTTGTAATATTTGCCCAATTATAAAATAATTCTATTTCTTAAATACAAATATCTTCAAAATTATTACTAATACTTTTTTTTTTTTGTATGATTGCGGACATTTAGTTTGATATAATTTATATTTATTTCCTTATAAGTTTAGATAAGATTCTTTCAAATTATTTTATCATAAGATTTCAGGTAAACACAAATATTTCAATAAAATCAATAGATATCGTTTAAATCTATACTTTAAAAAAAAAAAAAGTAAATGTAGAGGTAAGTATGTACATAATAAAAAAAATAATCTAAATATAAATATAACTTTATTTAGTTTGTTTACAAGAACAAAAAAATAAAAAAAAATATTGTACAGGAAATTTATTTTTATATGGTGAAATATCGTATTCATCGCTGTATCGAAAATAAACATAGGTTGGGTAACATTAACATCCAGTGTTGTGATACTTTCTTCTTATTTTTTTATTGTATAAGTAATTTTCAGAAAAAATGACATAAAGATGTCGTCACGTATCTAATGTGAAACTAAGATCAAACGTAGGTACCTATAATTAAATTTGATTTTGTTATTTTAATTACATATTTTTGTATTTTAGATATTATATTTTGTTGACATTTGAAATTCTTATTTAATTTTAATAGAAGCGGCTCTCGTGGTATTTATGGTTCTAAATATATTTTAACTAATTTTTGTGTTTATATATAGGTTTATATTGCAACAATGAAACAAAAAAAAAAATACTAAAAGACATACTCGTATATGCAGAAATACAAAGTGAAATTCTGTTTAACTTTTAACTACAAAAATATATATATATATATATATATTATTAGTAAATACTTTTAAGTTTAATGTTCTACACGTATGTTGTTACTTTTAATTTTTTTTGGCAACCTTTATTCAAATCAGTACTGCTCTTCGTTATTTATTTTTAGTAGAACAATCAACAAAACAAAGGTGATTGTTATTAACAAAAAAATGATAATAATAATTAAAAGTAAATTTGGCAAAGTTTTGAAAAAAATACAAGTGCTGGTTTCGCAATTTTTTTTTTTTGTTTTTTTGTTTGTGCAGTTTTGGAAATCCGAACAAATTTGACTCATTTTTTGTTTTTTTTTGGTGAACTTTTGAAAAAACGGGTATATTTAACCCTTTTTTTTCTAACGAAAATGAAGTCGTGTACCAATCTACTGGCAGCTTGTTTTTTTTTTTAGATAATTTTCATTATTATTCATGCTATCTGTAAATTATTATAAATAATTACAAAAAAATAAAGATTATACACTTTAAAAAAATATATATAATAAGCATTTACAGCCAAAAAGTAATATTTGTCGTCATATATTATATAGCAAGATATAAATAACTATACATTACTTTTTTTTTCAGTTTCAAATTGATTCTGAAAGCTATTACTATTTTTCAATATTGGCTCATAATTCCAATAGTTTTTAATGAATTCTCTAAAATATCTGGTGGATTAAAATTGGTTCCAAAGCCTGTTCAATAATATTTTCTCCAAGAATATTTTAAATTGATAATATTATTGGAATTTATGGTTTATTATTCCTCGTCTTTTAGAACAAGCAATCTTATATATTCAGATTTAATTAATGGCTAAAATAATTTAAATGTCTATCTTGTATAGGTGTATGTGCAAAACAAGGCAATAAATCAATCACTAAAATATATATATAAAAAAAACAAGAATCAAAATATTTGCTACTGTTGTAAAATGTAAAGGCAAACCCAATTGCATATATTGTTATCATTATATCTGAAATCGATATCAATATTTTTAACAACAACTTTCATATTATTTAAAAATTATTAAAATGTCAAGTCTGTTTAACTAATGTCTGTCCTGTTAATTTCAATAAATTCCCACCAAAAAAAAGTTAATTAAAAATTTAAAAAAAAAAAGTTTTTGCGGTAGTTATTTAATTACAAATATAAATGAAAATACCGATGGCTATTACTTGTAATTATTATTCAATAGAAAGAGGTCGGTATATAATTATAAACTAATTTGCAACATTTCCATAAAAACAAAAACAAAAACAAAAACAAAAAAAAATATGTTCAGAGGTGGAAACCATTGAAAAGTGATTTAATAAAACCCTATCAATCAATATAACACGAATTACAAAGTGTAAACATAGCTTTACTTAGAGAATAAATTCTATTTTAGTAGATAACCATGTCTGTCATCTTTTCGTTTTAGTCTATTGCTTTTAAGTGAATTGAGTATGCGCATACAAAGATTAATAATAAATTGTAATATTTCATAGAAAAGAAATAAGAAAAAAGTATGGCGACCGAATTTTCAAATAAGATTAGAAAAAATTCAGTGAAAAATGAATATTTAAATACAATTGAATACAAATTAGAACCGTCAATTGATCTACAAGATTGTATTGATGCATTTGAACGTGTTATTGAACAGGTGCCACAGTTAGATCAAATATTAATTAACAATAATAATAATCATCATCAAATTGAATTTTCCGCACCTTTATCATCATCATCATTGGAAAATTTCGATATAAAGAAACATGATACCATTTCAACTTATTTAGAAAATATTGAACTGGATGAAGATGCAAGGTATTTTTCTTTAATTGGTGTGCAGCATTTAGCATTTCTTTTACAATTTCAGTATTTATTTTATAAATGTTCAATTCTAATTTGACCCTTTTTTTTGTACAAAAAAAAAAAAAAAATGGAAAATTAAAAATGATTCTTGATTTTTGTTCTAATATAATTCTACCAAGCACACAATTATGCTACACAATTATGATTGATAATCGTCAAGTCAATTTTCAATAGAAATTATTCGTGTTTGCATGGATTTTTTTATTCGTTTTCTTTTCTTTTTTTTTTTCATATAAGTAATTTATGTTTGGTTTAATGAGAAAATTGACATTGGTTATTATCTGCGCAGCAATAATATTTCAATAATTTTTTTTTTTTATTGTTTGTTTTTAATTCAATGTTAATTGTATACTTATTGTTATTTTATAATCAGTTACATCGAACATATTACGATTCTACCTGATGAAATACCATTGTGTGTTCGACCAGGTGCCCACATTAATGATAAGGATAAAATTATCACCTCGCATACATCCAATTCAATAATTGAGGTACACGACTAGACAATTTAAATGAAAATCAATAATACGCTGAATAATTAACAAATTACTTAAATTGCATAGTTGTATTAAATCATGCGCTTTTAAGCCAAAAAAAAAGAAGATAAATATACATTGGATTTTTTTTATTTTAACTTTGTAATTATTTAAATGCTCTAGCTCTCATCCATGCAAAGAGTTAAAATTAAACTATTTAACAAATAACCAAAAACAATGAATACATTAAAAAAATAATTTGTGTCCATTTTTAGATATGTACTTGCTTGATTACTTATATACTATAACAATCAGCATATATAGATAGATATATATATGCATATATCCGTTTAAATGTTGCATTACGTTTACGATAAACATAGCAACGAAGGAAGTGCACATAAATGATGTTAGGCGTCTTGGGAGGGATAGGGTATCAACATAATGATTGATATATAAGCAATTAAGCATATATAAAGATTTTGGTAACAAAGTAATATACAAATGGAAGAAATTGACTTCATTTGTTTACGGGTTCCAAATATATTTCATACATTTATTGGATAGAAAAATCATAATTCTGCTAAGGATATTTATTAAGTGCATTTGCTCTAGTATTGAATAAAATGAAACAGTTTAATTTCTATAAAGTGACATATTTTTGCTCTTCTAGTAAAAGAACATTTCACTCTTATTTATACACTCAATATTACAATTTATTAATTGCATGAACACCAAGTTAACCGATTGAGTCGTTGTTATCGAATTAACCCATTTGATAAAATACCTACATATTTTCGTTCATAATCATTTTGGAATTAAATATCAAACACATCCATTGCCAGTTTATCATAAAAGAATAAATAATACTTATAATATAATTTATTTATTATAAATTCGTAAATGCAATTTTAAGAAATATATATATAAATTTTGTAAATAAAAAAAAAACGACAATTAAATATTAATTACAATGTAATTTTAGTTTAATGCTATACAAATAAATGTCACCAGAAATTATTTACTCATTTGCAGCTTTTTTCAATTAGAACTATTATTGCTGAATTAATTTTTATTTATATACTGTTTTTCTTTTAAATTTGAAGCAATTAATTTAAATAGCAATACGTTCAATCCATTTGATTTAAATAATGGAAATAATTATAATATAAGTATAGTAACAGATAGGATAACCGTGGGCATTATAAAATATGTTGGTGCCTAACATAACATTTATTTATATTCTGTTTGAGCACCTAAATTTTTTAATACTGTTAGTAGAGTTCATTAAAATTAATAACATAATTATTTTTGTTACTATTTTTTATCTACTTAAATCTATTTGTATATTAAAAACTCACAAAATCACACACAGGATCATGAACTGAACCAAACACATGCGCGATATCGATGTAACTATGAAAATTGCACAAGAAGCTACAGTACAGTTGGAAATTTAAAGACACACTTAAAAACACATAGAGGTTTGTAGTTTGTTTCACCAATAAACTATAGCGAAATTAAATACTTACTATTTATTTATTTATTATTTTTTTTTTTTTTTTATCAAAAATAAGATATGAGAAGTGTTTAGAATGCTTTTTACTTTTATTTACTCTTTTTGTTTTTTTTTTAGTGCTTGTTTCAACATTAACAATTGTTTTAATTTTACAATATTTGCATTATTGATGTTTTATTATTAATTATAAATAATGTTTCAGTAATGGTATATCGAAGAAATGTTTTTTATTTTAGGTGAATACAAATTCAAATGTATTGAGGATGGATGTGGTAAGGCTTTTTTAACATCGTATAGTTTAAAAATTCATGTACGTGTGCATACGAAAATAAAGCCATATGAGTGTTCTTTTGATGGATGTGATAAGGCATTTAACACAAGATATCGGTATGTTGATTGTTTGTTATTGAAATTGAAATAAAACAATAATTAAATAATATATTTTTATGTTTTTAATATAATTTTTAGATTACGAGCACATATTCGTTTACACAATGGTGAAACATTTAATTGCAGTCAATGTCAAAAGTTTTTTACAACCTTAAGTGATTTAAAAAAGCACACAAGAACACATACGCAAGAAAGACCTTACAAGTATATAGCACTTGATATTAATTAATGATCGAGAAATAATTTTATTTTCATTTGTATATTTTAATAATAGATGTCCCGAAGATACATGTGGAAAAGCATTCACCGCATCACATCATCTAAAAACACACTTGCGAACACATACTGGTGAAAAGCCATACCCTTGCCAAGAAACAAAATGCAGTAAATCATTTAGTACGTCACACAGTTTAAAGTCACATAAAAAAACACACTCAAAAAAAGTATATGAACAAATGGATGATAACGATCCACAAAATGAAACATCACAACAACAATTGAATCAACAATCATACAAAAATTCCGATTTAAAACTACTAAATATGCAAACTTTAAGTAGCTCTACAGATGTTAAATATTCTCTTCAATATGTTTTTGCAACAGAACATCAAATGCCACAATTAAGTCTTACCACCAATAACTATATACAAAATCAGCAAGATACGTCTAGTTCACAAGAATATATTGATATTTCGTCATATTTCGCTGAGCAAGAAGAACATCAAGAAGAATCAAAGATGTCAGAGCAAATGGACTATGCAACAGTGTTTGAGAATTTTGTTACGTCCGAATTAAATAATTCAATGCCTTTATCGGAACAACATGAACTTCTTCAAAAGCCCGAATCACCTCAACTTACAACTTCACAAGCTGTTGAAATGGCTATTGCATCGGAAATTGAAATACCAACACCGTGGATTGACGTCGCTGTGTTAGCATCAAAGCCTGTATTGCCAACAGCACCGGTAGTACCATCATGCATGGCATTACCAACTGGTATACCATCTTATGTAAACTTACCATATAACGTTGTTAGTACTGCAGCATCTGGTTATGTAGTTGATGGCTTAAGTGATATCGTTGACCGATCAGCATCGTTTAATAAGCAGCCAATTTCTTTAGTCACCACTAGAGAAACATTACTATCGTCAAACAAAAGTACCATCGGAAGCGATTTAGATGTTGATAGTAATTTAAAAAATCTGCATTTGAATGATTTTAATACTATGCAGTCATCAACATGTCATAATTTTAATAGTAATGGAAACAAGACGAATATAAACGAAAATACTATTAACGAATATGAACAAAAACCAATAATACATTTGGAAAATTCTGACGATAATATTGTTGAGAGATTATTATTGGAATCAACAGAAATGGATATTGGTACTGAGACATCAGCGGCAAATCAAGAGCTCGATACTGATGATTCTATATTAAATGATATTCTAATGTCTATTGATAATGTGTCTGCTTCTAACAATACCACAGAAAATGAAACAACAAAAATATTGATGTCGCAACAGTATGAAAATATTGAAAATACCAGCCAAATACCAGAAAATATCTTAGGAGAAAACAGTGATGATATGATTATGGTACGTACCGACTCTGTTTTTCAACAGAAAAATAAATATACAAAGAACATACAGAAACAAAGCACAACGATACCCACATCACCGACAATATTAAAAGATGTTACAGCTAATGAAAATACATGTTGTTGTACAGACTGTGAATGTTGTAAAGGAAAAAATATGTGCTCAAAAGAGGTATCATCATGTAAAACACAAACAGTACCGAATTCAATAAATCAAAGTTTAATCATTGATTCACAAAATTCAATGGAAACAGACATTATTAAGCCAAAAAGTTTAAATGATATTGAGGCAAATGCCATTATATCATCATTGATAACATCGTCACCGACAGGATGTTGTTCATCAATCGATTGTAACGATAATACAGAAAACTCGAAATGTACATGTAAAAGTCCTCATGAAGGATTAACTAATGGTTGTTGCGTTGTTATATGCCTCAAAACATTAGAACACTTACGAAATGTGATTAGAAACAGTTCTGCCTTTCATTTAATTCGATGTTCAAGTAGTGGTGGAGTTATTGGCTGAAATTTTTGAAATCAATTTTCACAATGATCTTAATACAAATATAATGAATATCAAATAATAATGTCTTTTTGTAGCGTAAAATGTTTGTAAAATGCTTAAAGTATATTTATTTAATTTGTACTTATAATAGGCCGCCAGTATTTTTTTGTTTTGTTTTTATTTTTCACACTTTTAATACAACGTTTAAGTAAATTCATAAAAAAATCTACATGTCTCAACAATATAAAAAAAAAAATATTTCATCAATAGTTAATTTGTCATCCAGCAAATTGAAATAATTACTGGTAGTATTATATTATTACGATTAATAATAGGATTGATTGATTGTACACAAATCGGATACATTTAATTTAACATTTATATAGTATTTTAATATTTGCTATGTGCGCTTTTTTTTTTGCCATGTTTCTAATTTACAACATATTATTTATTTATTTTTTATTTTTATATATATATTGTAAAAACTAAAATTTGGTTTGTTTAAAAATCGTTTTATTGTGTAAACTTTAGATAAGTATATCCATTCGTTGATTATTATTGTAATAAATAAAAATATTTAAAATTACAAATAAGTATAAAATACCAAAATTAAATGCCAAAAGAATTATATAAAATGGTAATTACTTCCATAAATGTCAATTATTATAATGATGATGATACCAAAAAGGGAAACAGAAAGAAAATGAATAAATTAAATAATCTGGAAAATATTTTTTATTAAATATATAAAAATTGTGAAACTAGTCATTTTCATTGCACATATATTTGGTTTAATAATCAGTGACTAAAAACTCAGGCTATAAAACTAATTATACCTATCAATTATTATGATTTATATATTAATATAATATTAACTAAATCTAAATCAAAAAAATTCAATTATATATACATATATATTTAATTCTGTTGCTGTTGTTGTACGTATATTATAAAAATAATATAATATAAAATGATATTCGATATGCATATAATGTAATGTTATTGTTATGCTAATGAAATTAAATTAAAATTCTATTATTTTATTTCCGTGTTTTTCCCAACTAATTATTCATAATTATTTCTCTTAAAAAAAAAAAAAAAAAAAAAACTGGACGTTACTTTGCTGATAAATTTACAAATTTGATATATAGAAAACTATGATAAGTTATAGAATTAAAGTATTACCTAAAAATACATGAAACAGGGACCAAAAAAAAGTCGATTGTTTGATGAAGGTTGGCTCAATTCATATAAAGTCGAATCTTAGCAATTAGAGTTGTCAATCAATATAGGAACTAAAAAGGGGTCCCTAACGGAAAAGCAAAATGTAATTCTTAATAGCATAAAATGCCATAGTTCGGACGTGTTTTCGCTGGCATGGTTTGTACATAGTAATGCTATTGCTATTACATATTGATGGCATGGTAATGCAATGATACTGATATTGTTATGCCATGAAATATTCTTATGAAAAAATAAAAAAAAACACGCGTATATAATTGACATTATAGCACTTATTGTTATTAGTAAGTCGGGATGTAGCGTACTTAATATATTTTTTTTGTTCTTTTTTTTTAAAAATTTAATTAATTCCGTAAAATATTTTTCATGATGAGCAGGGAATGCACGATTTAAATCAATTGATTTTTTCCTCAAGTTTAATTTAAATAAAAAAAAAATGTTTTTTTTTTCTTGTTACATAACATTTCGTTTTGTATTTAAAACTAAATTTTTAAATAATGAAATAGCTCTTATTAACTTTTATTATTAGTTGTTTTTTAATTTAATAATAATTCTGCATATAAATACAAGACAATTTTGAAAATAAATTTAAAAAAAACAAACAAATCATTTTTTGTAATGAAATAAATCAGATTTTATTGATTTCAATAAAAAAAAAAATGATTTTTTCATTTCCTGATGTTAGTCCGTGGCCAATCGGTAAATCGCTGGATTTTAATGAATCCAGGCTGAAACTTTTTTCTAAGATAGAAAAAAAATAATAAAAAAAAATGGAACTGGGTACCAAACATCACCCCATTAGGG
>JAABKK020042291.1:0-10395 GCA_011634745.2 Catotricha subobsoleta | reverse complement strand
TATACTTTTTATAGGTATAATATTTGTATATTATTAATTTGACAAAATTTATTTTTGTAAAACTAAAAGTAATTATTGGCACAAGACTTCATTTTTGTGAAGAAAATAAAATCAGGCAAATTTTCCCTAATTTCCAGAAGTGCACACACAAAAAACCAATACTTGATTTTTTTTCAAAAATAAAAAAAAAGATTGCGTCTTCTCCACTCAGCTATCAGTTCCGTTGAAACAAATACGTTGATTGTGGATTAATAAAATAATATTTATAAATTAAATTTATAATTAGAAATTTACATTAAATTCAACGGTTTCGTCTTGATCCGATGTCTTTATCAAACGTTTAGAATTCTATATGCTTGGAATTTTAATGTTAGAAAGATCACTTTTGCTTGTAGTACTAGGAGAGAATACTGAGGCGAAGAATAAGCGTGTAATCGTAGATCACAATTATCTACATCAATAATGACTATCTTCAACTTTCCGAAAAACACGTAATGAAAAATAAAAGAAATTGGTGTGTCCCTAACATTTTAGGACACATTGTATATTGACAATATGAGTTTATTATATTTAACATATATTTTTACATATGGGCATTTACTATACTTTCAAAAGAAAGGGTAGGATCACCCTTAAAAAACAGCGCTGATTCCAAAATATAGTTAATAGAAATCATTTCTAAATTGGATATGAATATAAAGGCAAATCATTTAATCGTATTAAATACACAAAAATACACTATTTTTTTTTTTATTTACGTAGATTTTTTGAAATAACAGTTTGCATTAGTGTTTTTCATCCTTATAGTTAATTTGGGGTTTCGTTATAAATTAAAAATATACCCATTATAAGCAAATAAATATAGACCATCACGTCCATTATTTAGTAGGTTTGAATTCAGATAAAGTTTCATATAAAGTTTTAACACAATTTTTCTTTGAATGGAAATTGTGTAAAGTGCACTACCATAAATTTACAACTAGAAAGTAAATCCCTTAAACATAAAGTATTTCGCTTTTATTTTTATTTATTTTATTTTGTAACTTTTTATTCTTTACAAAAAGAATACAAAACTAATGCTAGAATACTTGTCAATTTTCAGTTCTCAGTGGAGTTGGTGTAGATGTTGCATATCATGGTAAACAAGCTGGAATTTATATACTGTAAGTAGGTAATTTATTTTTTGTTTCAATTACACCTAATTGTTTAAAATGATTTTTTTCTTTTTGTTTCTTTTTTTTAAATATCTTTCTCTAGCATTGCCTCAGCTATAGTTTTTTTCTTAGAAATTAAATGGGTTTTTACACTTTTTATAAATCTATTGTGCACAAAGTAAGTATCTAAAATGGCAATCATTATTATTTAATTGACAATTTAATAGTTGTAAGTTTTGTTTAAATTTGGCTCTGCGAAGACAATTTATGAAATAAAATTTACAACAAATAATAAATAAATCACATTAAATTTTTGTTAATCATATATTATTCATCGTCATAACCGCAATTGATTGAATGCTTTTGCCTTATCTATATGAAAATGTTAATGTACCGTACAGATTGGATAGTCGTTTATTACATTACCTAACCCATACATTAATTAATATTTTATTTATTATGTAAATGAAGGTAGTTAGCTAGTTGTATTTGTATTATATGTATTAATTACACTGTCCAACAGCGTTTTTGGGATTCGGATGCCACTAGCACAGTCTGCTAGGGTTTTTTCTATACAATTTAATGGTATAAGCCGTTTTCTTCCAACACGTCCAAAATCAAAAGTTATGATTTGGTTTCTCTTTCTTATTTTTCGTCTTTTTTTTTTGTTTTTGCCCACTCTCTTTATTTTCTTTTGGCTTTTCCTCAGGATTTACTTAACGGATTTTGATGATTGACATACCATTAGACGCAGAATCGAAATGTCTTTAATAACTTGACAACGTAGTTATTATCTGTCTTGGTTTTTAGTTTAAAAAATCAAAAAAACTTTTAAAATTGCTTAAAAAAATAGTTTTTTTGATTTCTCAAACTGAAAAACTGAGCAAATTAAAGACATTTCGATTCTGCGTCCAATGGTATGTCAATCATCAAAATCCGTTCAGTCAATCCTAAGGAAAAGCCAAAAGAAAATGAAGAGAGTGAGCAAAAACAAAAAAAAAAAAGACGAAAAATAAGAAAGAGAAACCAAATCATAACTTTTGATTTTGGACGTGTTGGAAGAAAACGGCTTATACCATTAAATTGTATAAAAAAAAACCCTAGCAAACTGTGCTAGTGGCATCCGAATCCCAACCAATTTTTTCAAAATTGTTGGACAGTGTTATTATCGTTCTATATAAATTATATTTTTATGGTGAGTAAATATCATGTCCAGAAAAAATTTGCCAGTTATTCTAGTCATTTAAATTTAAAACAAATTTAATTTTAATTAATCTATTGGCACGGCAATATATTTAGTTTATAATTCGGTGTGTGATTATTGCCGAAACATTCACTAAAGAACGCGTTAAATTTATAAATTAGAATATTGAAATAATTGTGAGCTTACCTCTCATTTAAATAAATATAAATAAAATATATTTCAATTTCGGTTTGAATATGAAATGTACAGAAACAAAGAAAAAAAATACTAAACTAATATCACCTAATATAGTTCCATATAACACGGCAATATACCTTTCACACAAATTTCATTAAATATATATATTGTATGTTTGATATAAACTACAACTTTTAACATTCAACCCTTCAAACGCAATATTTTGCATTTCCTTTTGAAACGTGAAAAATTGCTTCATGAAAACTTTCCAAATTTACTTTTAGTTGGATTACAATTCATTAATTGAAAAACCACAATTGTTATTGTGTGTAAGTAACTATGTGAATATAACATTAAAGCATATCGTCGGTGTAGTATTATAATATCGTATAGACCAATTTCTTCAAATTTAGTAAATCCATTTGAAAATACCATGAAAAAATAATATGGTATTTAGTAAATTACGGACTTTTTAGACTTCTCTGGTTTTACTTAGAGACGATTTCAGCCACAAGAAAAAAACGTTTCGAATAAATATTATTGACACGAATTGATAAAAAGTTTCATGTGAAATTGTTTCTAATAATTTCACAACCAATTCCAATTACTTTATTTCCATTCTATTTAATTGAAGTTTATATTGCAAATATATTAAATCTCTAATGGACTGTGGAGATATATTAGCTCTTTGAAAATAAGGAGTTTCTTGTAATAAATAATCCGCAACTCGTTTTAGTGTTATTGTGATATGTGATAAATTTAAAAATTGCTGAACTATATGGCCGAATATTCTATTCGACTGAAGGAATTGAATTAAGAAAAACAGATGTATTTGATTCTATCGAATCATAAAAAACTAATTCGTTGCATCATTTGTTCAACTTCAAAACACGAAAATTGTCTATACGACACTCTAACACTGTACGGACAAACTATATTGGTTAATTAACTTTATGGATCATTAGCAATGGTCGACATATGTCTAAATAGGGTAACCATTAATTTAAAATGAAAATAAATATTCAATTCTGTCAGTAACATAACGATGTTTTAAATAAGATTAAATAGAAATTTTAATTTTAAAAGTTATATAAATAATAAAATTTAAATATTTTAGTAATGAATCACCATCAAGTTGTGCAAACTGTTGGAGCCTTTGTAAAATAGCAGGTGGCTGGAGATTATCGCCACCTTATATAGCTTTAGGTGTTGCATTGATAATGTGGCCAAATACATTGTGGTTAAGTCCAGTAGCAGGCGCGCAATTAATAATACTTGCAATATTAAGATTATTTACAATATTTCGATACAATGGTAACACAAGAGGCGAAGGTCTTTTACCACAATACGATGATAGCTTTGAGAAGTAAGTTGTTAATATATTTTTATAATAGTAATTGCATATTTGTTTGGCCCAAGAAACAATTTGAAATTTACAAACTTTTTAAAACTTTTTGTCGTTACTAAAAAAAACAATTGATGTGAATGTTTTTTAAAACTACATCCGAGACTTTTCAAAATTACCGTTAAATATTAAATATCAAATTTTAAAACGGTTTTCAAGCCACGACAAAATAATTTAAAAAAAAAATTACCGCTTGTAAAAACAAATTGTTTATTGGTTGTGATAATATTTCATCCAATTTTTATACTTTTCGTAGATTAGAAAATGTATCGGACATCGTTGATGATGCAATGCCCGAGCCTGGCCAAAGTTTAGAAGACGAAGAAGCAATTGATGATATTTAACGGACATTTTAAAAGCACAGCACACAGAAACTTTTGTTATTTCATTGGCAAAAACAACAGATATAAAATAAATTGTGACAATAAAACCAATGTGAAAATTAAAAAGAAAAAACTACAGAAAAAACGAAAAAAAAAACTACAAAGTGTGTATGTGTAATATAGAAATTCTCCATTAATTGCAATATAATAAAAATGTGGTTTAGTAGTAAAAACTTCTAATTTGCTATGTTGCAATCATAGGTCATAAGAAATATATTATTGTTTAAATAAACTTATTTATTATTGTTGGTTAACTAAAACTTTTAAAATTAAAATTAACTCTTTTTGCTAAAAGAGACAATTACACATTTTTTTTTTTACTACCCGTGTTCAAAATTACTACCCTATGAGTATAGTAGTACACAACCAGTATTGCAATAGATAACGAAAAATATTATCTAGCTAAGATAAGATAATGAAAAATTGTATCCAAAAACTATCTGGATGTATGATTTTCTAGATAATCTCATAATATCTAGATAACTTTTAGATAATTTCGAATATTTTAATTTTTGTCTATAATTAAAACGAAACATCCTTTTTTTTCAAATTCATATTAGTCCTTTTTTTAATATTATGTTATTAATCCCTCGAGATTAAGATGTTAGATCACATTAAATTTAATAGATAAATATTTCATCATCACTATTCGTTTTCATTTACCATGCGGTTTCTTCTTGATGCTGGAATTAGAGTTTGCGAAATGAAAAGTTAAAATTGTATTGTATTTTTAAAAAAATTAAAAAACTAATTAATTTTCATTGAACGTTGTTACGTAACGGGTACAAATAATATGAAACATTAAACTATATGTTTTATTTGTTTATTTTTTTTAATTATCTATAAAATTATCTAGATAACATTTTCTAATATAATATTAAAATTATCTAGATAGCGCAAAATAAAAATATCTGACTAAGATAATAGATAACGAAAATATTATCTATATATAATTACAACATTGAACACAACACAGTATAAACTGATTTTCCACCTAAATCGGCGAAAATGTTTGCCTTAAACAACAACAAGTTAACAATAGATATAATTCTTTTTCACTTCGGTTTTAGTTGAAAGTGCAAATGTTTTTAGAAAAGTTTTGAACATATATTATTCTTTATAGTTCATTCGTTTAAAATTAAAATTAATGTTTAATAATAATCACAATTAAAACTTGGTTATAGGTATATAACATAAACATCTACTTTCATAAAATTATTTTAATACAAAATACTTAATTTAAACTCTGCAGTAATTATATACACACAAAAGGGTCATTAATATTTACAATGAAATGCGTGTTTTATGTAAATTCTGAATAAAATTGTGTTTTTTAAAAATGAAAAAAAAAAAAACCTAAAATAAGCTTTAGCAAATTCGAGGGTTACAATGACCAAATTTGTATTATATTTGAAAGTATATCTTTGAATTTTATAAATTTTCGTTCTTTACAATATATGCGATTGTATTTCTGTATATACAATTTTTTATTCTAAATTTCTATTTCATTTAGAATTTATGTTTTTTATGTACATTTATCATTTATTTGTGTTGAAGAGTTTGAGGAAAGAACAATCTATATACTACATTCGCTTGGCAAACGATTTTGATCCTTATTGTATAGCGTATAATAGATTAAATTGTTTTCCAAGCGAATGTGACTTATGCTGTTTTTTCCTCAGGCCTTTCTTTTATTTTCTAATAATTTTATTTATTAAAAATGTTTATAAGTTATAATATTTTATTATTGTTGAGTAGCTTGTCCAATGATATTAAATTATTGAATCATTGCAATAACACTTAAGTCAAATCAAATTCAACTCAAGACACACCTACTAGTATTATAGCGCTAAATTTATATAAAAATATTATAACTTTCATCAATAGGTGAGTAAGTAATTATCCCGTATACTCGGTTTAAAAATAATGGACGGAGGACATTTTTTTGAAGGACTCTTGGAGGATAATTAGAGCAATACTTGAGCCGCACTTTAAAAACCTTCTAACACTTGCTATTATTTTTAATTATTCATCGATCCTCATAGACTATGTTATATTTATAATCAACCAACTTACCATTATCACGTTTCCAATAAATATTGTTACGTTTGTTATTTATAAATCAAAAACTTATTATTATGGAAAATAGCTTAATATAGTATATAACAGGCTGCAGGTTTATTTTATTTATACCTTAAGATATTGCGCTCAAACATTATTAAAGTGGAAAGTAGGAGGCAGATGAGCTACTTTCTTAACATCAGCAGTAAGATGAATAATTAATATTTAAAATCACGTATATTTTTACCGGAGGTAACATTCGATATGTAAACAAATAAATATATAATGTAGATAGGTACATACTAATAAATAAAAAAAAAACATAGCATTGATGAAATACATATACGTATCTGTATGATTTTCTTTATTAAAATGAGTTCAGGGAAAATACTTATTTACAGAAAAGTCAATTCACTTATAATATATAGGTATATGTGGATTGACTTCATCATTTGAATGGAAAGAAAAAAATAGTTCGAGACGATTACAGTTAATTTTGAGGTAATGGAGAAAAAAAAGAAGAAGAAAATTCTTATTTATCTTCCTTTTTTTAATAATTCACAATTCACTAGTATATATTCAAGAGGATCTATGCATTGCATATGGATGTGAAACAAATATCATACAAAAAATTCATATTTCCAATATATTTAGCAAATATTTATTCCTAGCATATACTAGACGTTATATTCACAATTTCCATTTTCATTTCTATAAGGGTGACAATATTTTCCACACTTTTTATTTTTATCAAAATTGATTCAATTTTGTGATTCTCATTTATTTTTAAAAATCAGATCGAATTCAGGGATTGTTATCAACCCAATAACTGCATTTTTGCTGTATGCATGGCGATTTCATTTACTTTCAATAATGAGCTCAGAGAAAATATATTCCTTTGCTTCGCGAGTCATCGGTCAACGTATATTAGTATTTGCTATGGTACCATTACTATCTTTTACATTTCCCTTTTTTTTATATTTCCGCTTACACCACATCATCATTCAACAAATTGTACTTTTTTTTCTAATAGAAATTTAACAATAAAATACGCTTTTTTTAATTGAATCAATCCCAGAAATATCTTTGATACCCGATGAACGTGTCATAATTTGTTTATATTGTGAAAATTAGCGACATAGAAAAAGATCAGCGTGGTGAAATAAGAATTTAAATAAATGTGTATTTAATTATGCATACGAAATTTACAAGTGAGGGATAAAACATACAAAAACTGAATGTTTGAAGTTTGGTCGTCCATAATGGATGGAAATTTATACATCTTCAATCCATAGAGGATCGAGTACATCAATATATTAGCAGATAACGGTACCTATAGTACCGTAATAAAAAAAAAAAAAAAAAAAACGTTTTAATTCTAATAATAATAAATCGATAAATATTATGATTCGTATATTGCTGGTCATAGTATAATTTTTCAATTTTTTTTAATTGCGGACGACCGAAAGATAGGGTATTTAAAAAGTGGACAAGCTCGAACAAAGGGACGGATGGGGTGTCCGCATGATTTTTGCGGACGTTATTTATGGACGATCCCTTGCTGGTCTAAAATATGTTCAAAGTTATGTATTTCAAAAACACTGAAAATTTCCGATTTGTTTGATGAGTAAGTGATTGTAATGATGGTTGAAAATATCCACCGAATTTGATCCAATTTGAATCAAAATTTTCAATATAAAGAATTGTCGCTTTTATTTTTTTTATTTTTTTTTTTTAAATAATGTCACCCTAGTGTACATATTAAATACAATATATTAGAGTCAAAAATCATGTAATTTATCCTTCTTTTGTATATAACATTTAAGTTAGTTCAGGGCACGAATACAGCACACCCAATAATAATATCTGTAGAAACGTATCAGCACACATAACGTAAGTGGTGACGTTCTATATTTTAATATATGCTACCTTACATATTATATAATATACATATATTGTAAATAGGGAGAAATTTAAATTTGATATTTAAGTAGGTACCCATATATTTCATAAGTACTTATATATTTTATGCAAGATGATGGAATATTATATTACTTCATATTTTCATATCATTATCAGACGATTTTTAGACTTTAATAAGTTATATGGATGTTTACATAAAAAAAAGCCTTTATCTATAAAATCAAATATAAAATCACTGGACGACGGTAGTTGCCTTGTGACGCAAGTAAACAATTTTTTATTATAAATTTTATTGGTGAAGAGCGACTTTAAGAAAGCAGGATTTTTTTCTGGATCTGGAATTTAGAGGTTCAAAAAAAAAAATCTCCCATTTTTTTAAAATCTGTAATCTATTATTATGCGCAACAGCGTCACCAAAAATTTCTTTTTGGACGAGTTACTTGCGTCACTTTTATACCGTAGGGGGTTTTTTGTTGGATAAATTATACACAAAATATACTAAATATGTGTTACTCGTTATAGCATAAACTAGTTATTGAACTTTTTTTTTATCCCATAATATTTTTAAGGAAATATTAGATACATGATTAGTATTCTTATTAGGTTAAATGTCTTGATACTGTCAATATTATATAATAATTTATTATTATATCATGCATATCTCGTATGTTAATTTTTATTTTATTGATTGCTGATTTGTTGATTGTTTCATAACACATATATATATATATATATAATTGTTACGGGTATTTGATTTAATGTTTAAAAAAAAATGAAAAATGAAAAGTGTTAAGATTATACAAAAGAAATGCATTAGGTAGAATAATTGTTAAATATATAAAACCACACAGCCTTGTTGAATATAAAGTGTTTACTTATAAATATAAAATCAGACAATTCATAAATTAAATAAATTTAAATACTGATTACGGTAATAGTAATAATAATCAAAAAACAAAGTAACGCCCGAAAAACAAAAATTGATTGCCTGAAAATACAGAAAATACCGCCTAAAATACGGAAATTGATCGTCTAAAACAATAAATTTCCGTTTAATTCATATTTTAAATCCGCAAAATAGTATTTTTTCTTCTATTTCACAAAGCGGCTCTAGCAAGGGAACTAATTAATATGAAAAAATATTAAATTCTAGTGAACTGACCATGGTAAAAATAGAATTGTCTTCGGTGATAAAGTTTTGTATTTTAGGCGATACTTTTGTTTCAAATAATATCCGATAATAATGTACGGATTAATTATTTTACACCTATTACAATGTATCAATTCATAATTACCCTGCCAGCAAAGTATACCCTGACTTTATATACATATTAATTTCATATTTCTGAGAAATTGGAAAAGTAAGGAGTAACATCGAAGGTTTAATAATACAATTATCTTGTGAAAACATCAATACCAGTTCGAGAGCACAGTAAAATGAAACTAGAGTGCTGGGGGACAGATCGCAATCTCAATGAATGATCTAGAAATAGGTCAGATCATGATCTAGATCACATCAATAAAGAAATAATGTTAATATTAATATTAAATAGTTTTAATACTGAATATTAAAATATTATGTATTTTCTATGTTACTCTCTGTATGTTAATTTATCATCAAAAAATTGGTCGCTAACGTTATTTCGTTCGTATGTATCTTCACTTCAGCTCAGTACGATTTCTTTCATATAGTTTAGAAGATCTGAAATGTTTGCTGGGTATATTTTGTTTAGAATGTATTATTTACCAATGTAAAATATTAAAAGATCTGTTACATTATTAGTTTTACCAATTATGTTTTATTTTAAAACGAGCGTATAACACGAAAATGTCATTTATTTCTTGCTAGTTTTAATTAAAATTATTGTATTAAATGAATTTAGAAAAAAATTTGCCTATTAATCAACTGTTGCTATCATATATAAAGAATATATCATCACCTATTATTTTATTTTATTAAAATAATATGTTAATACATCTTAAAGTACATATGACCAAAGTTGTACGGAATTCCCTAACGAAAATATTATAGTGAATAATGTCGTAAGCATTACATAAATATGTCCAAATAACGTAAAATTTTGCCAT
>JAABKK020042280.1:0-13052 GCA_011634745.2 Catotricha subobsoleta | reverse complement strand
GAATGAATATAAAGAGTACAGCAATATTCATTTCAGCAACAAGTTCTACAAAATTGTAGAAAAAATTGTGGAAAAAATTGGCTGAAATATTGTTGTATGCTTCGCGCTACCGACATTCGTTAGTATGTTCTTGTCTAATATTCGAAAAAATTGCCGCAATTTCAGCTGGTATTAACTAACGTGTAGTATGGACCTATAGCACATTTATATCATCGAAGAGACATAGAGAGAGGTCCTCTTTGAGATATCTGAATGATAAAAGAATCAACCTCTTTTCTTAAAACATTGCGCATCCCATAAATATTCTATATTAAATTTCACATTAATCTCTTCATTGCTAGCAATTTGCAGATAATGTTAATGATTGTTTTAGTTACCATTATATACACGCATTTAGCATAAATTTTCCCGATTTTCGAATTCAATATGCCATTTATACGATTTTGTGTCTGTTGCCTCTTTACAACTAATGTTGTTGTTCCATATCACAGAAATAAGACCATAACAAATGTTCGTTATAGAAAAGAATGAATACTGAAAAACATTATTTTCTGATTTTGTTATGATTATGTAAGGGGATATTAACTAAACATACATTAAATATTATATTGTAGATCATCAACATCGCATATTATATTTATTATTATGTATATATGTGTTTTTTTTTTATTATATCAAACTCAATAATAAAATATTGGATAATGCCACCGAAATATAATCATAATAAATATAATAAAGTTATTCGTATTCACACATTTTTTGACTTAAACACGGTTTGATGATTGTCATATCAACGGGGGGTTCATTTAATTTTATCCCTCCTAAAAACTAACATATTCGACACACAACAACAAAACAGATGAAATCATCCGACACACAAACATCATATGAGTGTTCAGTTCACTGTATGCACCTCTCTGTTACATACAATTGATCCGTATAATAGCGTAATAGGACAATGGTGCGATTTTTTGATGTTCCCTACCTATGTGTATTTGCACAATGCTCAACAAAAAAAAAATGATCACATTTAAATAAACATATTGCAATCCGGTAATACAGACAGAGAAATATAAATACGAATGTCATATGGAGCTGATATACCTATACGAAATTATGGTTAGAATTTGTTCTAATCATATTTTTTATTTTTATTTTGTACATTATATTGGAATTGTTGTTCCATATATAGAGAGGACAACACAATTCACAACGCGCCGCACGGTACGAACGATATTGAAAAATCAACTTTTGACATAATGTCTTTTTTAGATTCTTCAAATTTTATATGCAATGCAAATCATATTTTTATTTCGATCAGCTTATAACGCATTCACTGAATATATTAGATGATTGTTATATGATTTGTGATTTTAATATCGCTTTATTGTTATTCATATTTTTTAGTTTCACTAAAAAAAAAAAACAAAAAACAACAACGACAATTTCTCAAGGTTTTTTTTCATATGACAATTTATTGAACATAAAAAAGAAAAGAAGAAGAAAATTATTTATTTCATATCTCGAATAAAAGAAATTTCCTATAATCAGCCATATCCCCCTTCGTGTACTTGGTTGGCTTGTTCCTTGCTGCATATATAATTATCATTTAGATATAAATTAAATATATTAAACACATTCGAATGTACATGAATTTTGATGTAACATCGTTCGTACCTTTCACCTTCAGCCCAATCCATATAATTTCTTTAAATAGCGTTTTTGATTATTATTTAAAAAAAGAAAAAAAAAAACGTATACATAATTTTCACCTAATAAATTTTGTCGTAACACAAAAAATAAATAAAAAAAATCTCTCTATGAATATCATTACCGACTGCCATATAAAAGAAATATGAAAATGAAACACTAATAAATTAACCCCTTGACAAAAGGATCTTCGGTACTTAGTGTCTAAATGACATCGTTGATATGCATATTATAAATTCATTTTTTTTCTCAATTTGTTTTTTGAGATGTTCATTTTATTTATTTATTGGTACCTTAACATCTCCTGAACAGAAGAAAAAGAAAATGTATATATCTTTTTATTCAAACATTAGCATAATCTCTTCTTTTTTTTTAGTTATTTATTTATTTATTTTTGGTGTGCGTATTGAAAATTGTTGACGCGAAAGAAGTTATCATTGACGGGTATTTTATTTATTAGTTATTTATACCTGGCTGAAATGTACATAATTCTAAATACCATTTTTTTTTTTTTATTAAATCATATTTTCATTTTATATGTAATACAAAGTTTGCGTGAAAATTTAAGTCGACAGTGGGTTAAGTATGAATTTAAATGTGTTTTTACAAGCTATGAATATTGTTCGATATAAATTTATTAAGAGTTCGATCTGTTGATGTAAATCATGGCCACTTATTAAGAATTTATAGGAATATTAAATATAGAGAAAAAGTTCAGTACTTTTAAAATAAAGGAAATAAATCATGAGAGAGGTGTTCGACATCAAATCATGAAAATTTGTTCATTTTTAAAAATGAATTTTTTTGAACCAATCGACATAAACTACTGAGCGCTATGTACGATAAATAGTCGACACATCAAGTAATTCCGAGAAATAATTTTTCAACTTTCAGATGATAAAAGCTATATTGATTATCAATTTCATTTTTGCTGAAAAACTAATATTTTAAACAAAATAGGTTCATTGCAGAAGTTTATGAGCCTTTCTCAGAGAAATCATTATTGTATTTGGCCGTTGTGCCAACATTCAGTAGGTGGGAGGTAGTACGCTGAACACAGTAATAATATTTATTATTTTAGAATAGTATAATAATGATGGAAAATAAATCTAATTTTTTTTAGTTCAAAAACTCAATAAATTTAACAAAGTTGTACTAGAAAAACTGTCGACTTCATTCAATTCAGCAATGCGCTCTAACATTAGAATCGTCATTCCGTTAAGACAAAAATTCAAATATATTTAAAAAGATAGTTGTCATTAATTCGCTGTTTTAATTCATAATTCACGTATTTATTTGCTACAAGTATCGGTAAATATAAAATCCAGTTATTAAAGTTTGCAAGCAATATTTTTTCATTAAATGTGAATAAATGTATCAGAATAATGTAAAAAAGAAAGAAGAATATTATCCTAAATTGTACAATTTGAAAAGAACATTTTTCTTTTTATTTTTGTTAACTCCATATATAGAATTATATCTATAATTTTATATCCATATCGGTAGATTATGTAAAAGAGAAAAACACAAGACCCTCCTTAAATGGTAAAATCGTTTCTAACCACAACATTATCTATTGTGCATTTATGTACAAAAGTTCTTATGTATCTGATACTCGGGTATATATACACGTTCATCGAAAATCAAAAGATACAAAAATATAACTGTTTCTAAAGCACTGTGTGGATGATCTCTTTATATATAATAGAAATGTATTTTTCTTTTCCTGTTTCATCCCCAATAAGCATCCAAACCATCGACCAACCAAAAACTTACAATTTCACTCGAAAATAAACAAACAAACAAAAAAAAAAGTTATTCTTTCACCACATCCACAACTGATACACATTGATACTGGGAATATACCCACCACCATACGGATGAGCCAACAGAGCTATATATTCCTGTTTGTAATTCTATTGAAATATCATTGCTCTATATTCAATTCACCAACGAACCATCTTTATGTACACATAAAATATACCACACATATCAAAACGATGATGATGATGCCCACGCCTTTTAGTCTCTCCAGTCTGCACATCAAAACAGATTCACAATACACAAAAAAGGCACCATATTTCTATATAAATTTATTAAGTATACTTATATTATATTTTTGAGAAGCGCCACATCTATGTAATAAATATACACAAGAACAAAACACACACACACACACACACACACATTCTCATAGGCACAGAGGACATACACATCGATTCTCAAAATCTCATCCGATGTTATAGCAAAGAAGCAAAAACAGCAACAACAACAACAACAAAAAACTTTTGTCAATTCTAAATCGAGTTTTAAATACCATGTGGCTGGCTTAAATCCAAATAGAATCAAAATAGAATTTCTCTTCTTTTCTATCACATCGCGCACCAACAATTTGTTATATATTTTCATCCAGTCATATGTATGAATGTATAATACAACCATATAAGAGCCATCACATCATCACAAAACTTGCACATGTACAGAGAGTGAGTACACAACACAAGAATATTCTGTATCTTGTATCTATAAAAAAAAAAAATAATACATACGGATAAATATTGTCATCGGGCAGCATCCAATATATAAATATGTACGGATGCAAGAGTAAAACATCCCTTAAATCCCGCCCAAATAGCTCCTCCCATTTTTCCAATATTCATTTAATATTATATCCTGGATAATATTATGGTTATATCGGTATGTAATGGTTTTAAGGGTAGTAGGGAATGGTTCGTCTGCCCCTTGGCATTTTGACAATTAAATCAAAACAATTTTTAGTCTACCCTTAGCATCTCCCGTAGACAGACAACTACTGATAGCTACTTTATATAGAATTATTTCGTGCAAAAATATATATTGTGTTTATTGTGTTCAATTTTATGTTCATGATCGATTTGGCTGTGCTTTGAATTTTATCGTTGACGATCGTGTCCGTCGTCTTATTAACAAATATTATTTATATAAAATATAAATACTTATTGGGTTTAATATATTATGGTTTTATTAAACATTGTGCATATGATTTTTTTTTCTTTATAGAATAATTTGGAAAATTGAATGTGTTTGGTGCGCGTTAAAATAACGGTGATTTATTCAAGTTTTTCTTAAAAAAAAAAATTCGATTACATATTCAGCGAATTTTTATTTCACATTTCGAATAACTGTAATTTCGCCTAAGAAATAATTTATTGTTTTTTGTTTTTAAATAAAAGTTTGTTTGGGTGAACAAAAAGTTTTGTGTTTATTTATCAAAGTGTTAGTTAGAAAAATTTATGAATTTTGTGAGAAAATAATCGAATCAATAAAATTTTAATGAAAGAAAATTAAATGATAATTTTCTTATTATGACGTAAAAATGATCTGCAGTGACCCATCAGCGAATCACTGATGATGTGATTTGATATGTTCTTGATTTTTTCATTTTTCTGTATATTGACAATTTTCTAATCGGAGTAATATGAATTTATCAATGTCAGCATATGAATTGCCAGGTATTTAATCAATTAAAATTCGAATTATTTTGAAAGAGTGAAAAAAGTTCTTTTAATTTGTGGCTTATGAAGCAAGCAAAGTTTTATCTCCACTCAAAATGATCAATTCGGTGTTGTGACTACAGCGTAATACAAAAACAAAAAGAAAAAGACATAAAAATACTTTTTTTTTCTGAATATGCAAATAGGGCACGCAGCGATAAGGAATTCCACTTTTCTTTTGATTTTTTATGACTCCGAAAAAACAACTTGTTTTTTTTTTTTGTTTTGGCCTTGTTTACCGCATAATGCACGATCTTTCGGCACGAAACATCTTCATCTTTCTCAGAAGTGACGGTTTATTGATTTAAAGTGCGAAACAATAAAAAAAAATCTTTTGTGCAAGTCGTTGCCGATAATATTTTCTTTGTGATAGATTTTTAATTTCTGCTATTTTTCACTCGTTTTGTTTCATTCTTTAAAGTAACTGTATTTTCGATTCTGTCAAAAAAAAAAGAACGTAGAAAATTTGATGAAGTTTAAAGTGTTAAAAAATCACTTCTATTTTATTATTTTTTTTTCTTTCTTAAGAAAAGTCTACGATTTCAATTTATAAGTTCGCCAATTGTACTTTAATCAAATGAATTGAGTGTTTTTTTAAGCTATGTTAATAACTGGTATTTTTGGGTACGGTGCAATAGAATAGATAAGATAAATAGATTGCACATTTTTCAATGTCATTCAATAATAATTAATCAAGTAAAATTACATTAATATAATTCTGTTTTTTTTGTGCTTCATTAAAGACTCTATTTGATAAAACTTAATAATTCTACAATTCGGTTTTACAAGTCCAAATATCTTTTGGATGAATAGACCAATCTATTAAAGGTTTGCTGTGTTTTGTTGCGAATGTTTGGAATAGAATAACACAACAAATCCATGGTAGATTGATTTATTCATTCAAAAGATATTTGAACTTGTAAAACCGAATTTGTAGATTTGTAAGTTTTGTAAAATAAGATCCAGGAGCCGAAAAACAAAAAAGTCGTCAGATCAATTTCTTATAATAACCAAACGAAAATAGCGATTCTGTTCAAAATATTACTTTTAAGTGCTCTGAAATTTCTTGACCTTCATGAAAATCAGATCACAAAAAAAACGGGTTTAAATCAGTGTACAAAATAATTTTCGATCTGCGCAAGATTTTCAAAATCTCGTAAATTAATTATTTATTGCCTTTTCCAAATGGTAAAAAAAGAACAGTTTCAAGCAAACAGAAAACTGAATAAAAAAAAAGTTTTTCTTCCGATTTCTTTCTAAAAAAAAAAAAACCTCAAAACTGATACCGCTTTTACAATCTGGCGAATATTTATTTAGTGCATAAAAATGTATAGTTTTCATAAATATCGTGTAACAACAACTAACAAACACTATATAATAATAATAATAATAAAAATAATAAAAAGGACCCTCTATTCGACACACAGGTACACAAAATCATAATAAATTAATATGTATTAAAAAAGAGAGATAGAGAGAAAAAAAGAATTATTATTATTTCTTAATTCAATGAAATTACAGTAAGTTGAGGCGATCATCCGTTTATTTATTATTCTTTTGAATGAGATAGTGGTAGCTGCTTGGTCTAAGATTTTATAAATCTTTTATCGTTTATGAAATAAACGATTTTACTTATTTGACAATTATGTCGTTGGTGGTATTTAGTTTCATTTGTAATTTTGATCGAGTGATCATTTATGTTTATTTACTTTACGATTTATCGAATTTGTGCAATCAAGAAGATTAAACTGAATATCGGAAATGTAATTTCTTTTGTGATCGTTTCCTGAATGACATTCATTGTTATTTGTATTTTCATTTTCAAGCGTATTTCTGTCGACTAATTTCTTAAATCGAAGAATTTTGTTTCAAGTACTTTTGTATTTAGATTAGTATTTTATTTTGTAATTGAGGTCAAACAACCTCAGCAAATTCTACTGCATATATTCTATTTAATAAAACGTTTTTTTAAGTGTAAAGTTATAAAAAAAAGTGAAATGTTTTAAACTAATTACGTACTAATTACGTGCCAATTTTTAATCACATTTCTGTTGATTTTTTTTTAGTTCTATTACATTAATTTTTTACCCAGTGTTCGTTCAGATCTCATCGTCATTTTAAATAAATCTTCTCAGTCATATTAGATGAAAGGTAAATGAAAATTTGAAGATGATATCATCTTTCATTTGATCTAAATATGATTTCAGATGGCCATCGATCATCTACATCTTAGATGAAGAAAAAAATATCGTCTGGACGAACACTATGATAATAGGATAGGAAGAATTCGGCTAAAGGATAGAATATTTTCTTCAATATATAGACGAGAAACTTAAAAATTGAGAAATACGATATGTCACAACTGAAATACCTATGGATCATATTCTGTCAAATAATCGCTGTTTGAATCTGAAGTAGTTTTCAAAAATTTATTTTCTGAATCATTAAATAATGAACACCAACAATTGTGCTTAGAACATTAAATAACCCTTTTGTATATTAATGTACTTTTTATCGTAACATTTTATTACAAAATGTTTTCAATATTAATGTTACACATTGTTTGCTCGACACATTTTTTTTATATTAGATCGGTTATTGGGACACGCTTATGAATACAATAAGTAGGCACTTTTTGAATCCATTTCTTTCATTATTATATTTTGAAGGCATTCTAAGCATTAAACAAAGAAATAAATGGAATAAAGAATTTTTTATTTCTTTAACTGCAGAATGTATTCCCTCAATAATAACTTTCCAAAATCGAAATCTATTTTTAAAGAACTTTGATTTCAATGCATGAATGAGAAATGTTTCACATCGTAATTTATTTCTAAGTTCAAGTGTGTAAAGATTATGGAGATCTTAGACTAAAAATATTTACAAATCCAATTCGTCAATTTGATTTCTTTCACATTAGTCATAACTACTTATTTTTAGGTAAACCAGAAATCTTATAAAAGAGCATAAGTTATAAAACTTGTTTTTCATATATTCTATTCCTCTCTATCTTATAAACTTTTCTTTATCTATATAGGATTTCTATTGTAAATAGGTTCATATTGAATTTTTATTTATTAAAAAAACAAAATTCAGAAAAACACAGAAAATTGTAATTTAAGATAAATAGTAAATAAAATAAGTACTTAAATAACTCAACAGAACAATAAAATAGGAAAACTATAAAATATTGTTACGGTTTTCTGATTTCACTTTTCTTTTTTATTTTTTATGTAGCTTACATTACTTACTATTAATTAATGACTTACCTATTGTTTAAATTTAGTGATAGGAAAATGTGTATTTATTATTTATGAATTAATGATTGGACATTAAAATTTATTAAATGAGGTCATTCCTATTTCATTTATAAAAGTTTTTATAAATGAATCATGAGCAAATTTCAATTATTTTTTTTTCTTTCTTAATAAACGTGGTCTTAATTCGTCTTGAGTGTTAAATTATCATCAATATGCATATTACGTATGTACATGAATCGCATCTTCGAGCAATGATTCCGAGTTACTTTAGATTAGGCTAAGTTAATATATCAAAGAATAAATAAATTTCACATAAAACATTATTTGAATACAAATATTGAAACATTTAATTATAAAATATGAGGAATGAATTTTTGTGACCTTACTAACATTATTATAAGTTCCATTTATTCAATTGAAATTTTATTAAAACTGTGTGATAACTTAAAATAGATAAGACCGGATACACACCAGTGAGATAAAGATGATTTTAATGAAGTTTTAATCGATCAGAATGCGTTTATAACGTCATTAAATCTATTCCAAAATTAATTAAACAAATTAGCACTTTTATATTTTTTTTCACAATCTTTGACTTATCCTTAAAAAATGTTTGGCGCACAATTATTTGAATCAATTGAATTTAAAACATTATTCTTAAAAATTATGTTTCGACAAATTTACTTACCGCGTATGATTTAGAAATTGTTGTCTGCTTCCATACTTTATTACTTACTTATGTGTTTTTGATTTTAATAAACTCATATGTTCGATAGTTTGTTTACTAACAGTTCTGCTAGCATTCGATCAAGATTCGGTTTCTCATTTATTCTCCAAAAGACCTGTTTTATCTTCAATAGCCTTTTACAATTCGCATCTAAAACAGTTTTTTTTCTTTTTCCTATTTTCAGGCAGTAGTGGAGACGAGCTTGATTTGCCAAAAGAAAATAAAGCGAATAGCTTAGTACCACCTGGTTTGCAGATAATTCCATTAAATTCACCAGATTATATGGATCGAATAAAGGTATGTAGTCTAAATATACAACGAATCAAAATACAAATTCTATGCAAAAATTATTAATAAAAACGTTATATCTTTTCCTAAGGTTAGATCAACGGAGCATCTACTCTCTGAAATGGCACGAATGCAGTCACCACCGCAAGAATTAGATGTACAGATTGGTTCTGTATATGCAAAATCGTTATTACATCGAGGAATTAAATATGGTCCATATCCGGTTAAATGGACTATTGAACCATTAGATAAACAATTTGCATGGGAAGTGAGTACGATTTTTAAAAATAATTAAAATTTCCCATTTTTAATATTCCATTTTTCATATTCCATTTTTCATATTATTTTTTTTTTCATTATTCTTTTGTTTGAAAATTTTGCAATTTTTTTTTTTTTTTAAATGAGTTGAATGCGTACTCTGCGAGATCTCTTCTAAGTCACTTTATAATTTCAACTTGTACAACATTTTTACATTGAGTTAAATATTTTATTTATTTTTTTCATTTCCTTTTGTTCACGCATCCATCATTATGTCATTTCGTGCGGCGGGTGATAATGTTAAAAGCAAAACTTTAAGATCAAAGTTAAATTGCTAGCCGTTATGTACTTATCACATATATTCTAGACTCGTACATTATATAATCATAGTAAAATAGAAGTGCGAGACATCATTCCTCAAAATCCACCGAATAGACCCTTACAAACATAATGACACGAAATATCTTAAATAAGACCATACATTTCCGTACGCTTTATGTATGGTTTTGTTATGAGGAAAATAATACCGAAATAAGTTGGAACGTGGAATTGTTTAATAGACAGACTTTTTACCAAAGCTTTTCAAATTGGTTTGTTTTTATGGCATGCGGTTGGTGATGTTTTAAACTTCAGAAGGGTGGCATAAAGATGTTAAATTGTATAATAACAATTTGGTTAAGGAAGTGGAACACACAAACACACACACACACACACACATACAAAGCATTAAATCAAAAGTTTTACCGAAAGTAATTAGTGCAGTCAAGTAGAAATTTGTGTCATCATTAGTGACAAATTGATAGGTTTACGTTCTATTGGTTTGGATTACTCATATTAACATCACCGTAAATGACAATTTATAAAACACATATTTTCATTTTTCCACCCCAACAAATTTTTACTACTGAATCAACAAATCCTTACTACTGAAATATTTGACAAATAGAAAATGCGAAAATTCAAAAAGAAAATAAATTTCGCTGACATCATATTTTCTGAGTTTTTTTTCTCGTTAAGTGCTACAAGAAAGCCAACAATCTAAAAATCGATGCGGAATTTCATGTGAATTTTCTTTTAGGAACTAACATTTTTCAGGTGAAATTCAATATGACAGAAGTCTGAAAACAATAAAAATGCGCGTGCCATGTTTCAAATTTATTCTCATAAAATATAAATAATTATTTATTTGGTTTAAATTACAAAGCTTGATCTAAATTACAAAACTCTTTGTTATCGTTGTATTCACAAAATAATTGAAAATTGCTAAAATGGAAACATTTGTGTCAAATACCGGGATTAGTATAACGAAAATGCAATTTGAATGCATTGTTCGGCCAGTTATTTATATACTTGTATTCTCGATAATGTGCCACAATAATCATTAATATCGATTTATTTTAATCTGACATTTTTGTGCATTTTGTGTTACCAATTTGATTTCTATGTAAAGACATTAGACAAATATAGCTAACGTTTTTCTATTTTTCTGGTTATTTGTTTAATCACATAAAATTAGGTTAAACATAATCCTTTATGTTAACAATAATTTAAGATTACCATTTGGATAATTACATGCAGAAAAATAAATCTAAATTCTCTATATCGTATTTTATTTTGAATGAATACCCAACATGTTGTGGTAGGTACTTATTCGTATGAAGAAACTATTTGCTCCTCTTTTACATTTATATTAGAAGCTGAATATTATATGCAAAAAAAAAGAAGTTATTTAATTAATTTCGAATATAAATAACTTTTTCCTACTTCGACAATTTGTTGAACAGGAAAAAAAAAACAATTTCAAATGACCGTATGATGTTAGCATTGACAAATTTAAACCAATTATCTAGTCATATTGTAACATTGTTCACAAATTATATATTTAATCATGTTATGGAAAATGCGTGTGGTGTGGATAACTTATACCGGACAAAAGGGTCGTCCTCTGTGGGCATGACTAACCAGCCGTGTCATGTGATTAATATCTGAAAATTTATTATTTTAAAAGTGAATTTGTAAATTGAAATTTGTGAATATCAATCAAATATGATAACTGAACGAAACAAAACACCAATATTTATATTCCCATATTAAAAATAATAAAGCAAACAAAATTCGTTTAAAATTTAAATTTACATTAAAAAAAAAAAACCAATCAAACTTGAAAATATTTTTTTTTTAATTGAAAAAGGTACTCGGAATGGTAAAATCTCTCTTAAATTTGGTCGGATTTGCTTGGTTGTGTGCGGCCCTACGTTTATTTTCCATTTTTATATTCATTGATGCTATTGGTACTCATCAAATCATTCGCGTGGAAAAACGACTTTTTAAGTTAAAATGTGCCTTTTCATAACAAATAACATTCAACATATTATATTTATAATAGGTTTGATGCTTGTTTGCTGCTATTAATATCATCAAATTCGCATGTTTGAAAATTGTATTACATTTAAATAATATTTAAAAAGATTCACTCACCCCTCACTTTTGCTCTTTATTATATATTACATTTATTTGAAACCGAATGTATTCATGATTCGAAATCCATACCTACCAAAAAGGATTAGGGATTATTATTATTCAATAATAATAAAAAAAAAACCGTCATAGATTCAAATGCTTTCATTCGAAACAAATTTTCGGAATGGTTAGAACTGTAAAACTGTGTACTGGAATAATCTCACCGTATTTAAATATTTCTATTTTAATACATTTAAATAAGATGATTTTAATACTTCCCACTTGTCACGCAATGCGCTTCAAACAAATCTAAGGAATTGAGATAAGTAAATAATGCGCAGTGATCATTTTTTGGGTGTTAATTTTCAAATTGACTATAAATTAAAATTATTATTTGAATAAAAACTTGTCTTTTGTAAAACGTAAATGGGTATTTAACATTTTAGGTTTTCGTGAAAGATGAGATATTGCAATCGGAAGAAAAAAAAATTAGGTACGAAATTGAGGTGTCACATGATGTATGTGGCAGATCAATAGCCAATAGTACGCGATCTAATATGACAGCTTAATAGCTAATGGGGTCGAAACCAAATTAGAAACAACTTCTTTTCCTCTTTATCTGACCCATGATTTCCTTTGGTGAAGAAAAATCAGGATTCCATTGGCTATTGTATTCAGGGATGTTTAAAATACAAAATACATGTATTTTGAAAATACTTTTTTGGACACTTTGTATTTGAAATACAAAATACAAAATACAAAAATAAAAATTTATATGAAGATACATATTCAAAATACAAATTCAAAATACATTTA